>JAUEJK010098351.1:0-11623 GCA_032274865.1 Eryngium alpinum | reverse complement strand
TATATATTGAAAAAGTAAGTATATATTATATAAATATTATTTAAAATAATAAAAATATATTCAACATGTTTAAAAATATATTTTTTATATATTATTATATTAAAATGTTAGGTCCGTAAGCGGGCTAATTAATCTACAAGGTGGATTGAATAGATTAATGACTAACTAAAAATTAGTTGGCCTCTTTTAATTATATCTTTACCAGATAAGTCCTTCAAAAACTTATGATATCAAAAGTTTTCGAATCGATTGGCCAGATCGGCTGGTGGACTCGAAGATCACTTAAAAACCCCGTCAGTAGACACCAATCTTAATGGCCAGAAAGGAATACGCTCACACTCCTAAGACACCGAAAATCCGAATACGATTCAAGATTAAGAGTTTTTGAATTTCCTACTTTGTGAGTAGTTAAGTTAATTTGCGGAAGTAAAAAAGACAAAGCAGGAAATAAAGTAAAAGCACAAGAGATTTATCTTGGTTCACGAACTTATATCAACCCGATATAAGCTCCCTAGTCCAGTCCCCGGTCTTCTCTCCAGAAACCGAGTGTAGTGGCCAAAAAATAGGGTCCGAAACACTAAGTCCCAAAGTAGGCACAACCCAAATCCTAAAACTACCCGAATTGGAGTGGAATTTGAGTAAGAATAAGCCCAATACGGCAAAGGCCTGAAACGGCAAGACTTATTAAAGAGGTGCAGAAACCCTAGAATGAATCTAGGTAATTATTAATAAGGAAGTGAATCATGTAGGTAAATCAGGTAATGATTCCTAAGAAAACCCTAATCTTGGGTGGCAAGAAAGAAAAGATAAGGCACAGATACATACCATCCGAATAGGATTCTGATTCCTATTAGGGATATGAAACCCTAATTCACGCCTATATAAAGGGGATAAATTTTCATAATCAGGTACGTAATTTTAGCTCCAACTCAGAGAATACACAGATTATTCAGTTACTTATTCTTGCACCCGAGTCTTCCCGGTGGGACCACCCCCTACTGGTTTTTGCAGGTTTTATGGCGATTGATCGCGGAGTTCGAGGAGATCATCTTTTGATATTCTTCTAACCAGGTATGCTTTATTTAAGTTTGAAATTTTTGATCCGTAACATTTGGCGCCGTTTGTGGGAACCACGACAAAAAGCTGTTGATGGAGAAATCCATGCACAGGAAAGCCCTGGGGGTCAATCAGAATTATGAAAGAAACAAGCTTGTTAGCTTCACTGATGAGGACTTAGAGGAGGTTCGGTCTTCGTTTGAGGATCTTTTAATAATAACTGCTCGATTGGGAAATCAATGGACGACGAAGATTTTAGTAGACAATGGAGTTCCCGTCAATGTTTTGTTCTATTCAGCATTCACTAAATTAGGGTTCCCCAACCAGAGATTAGGAAAGTCAAGGAACCCTTTGATAGGGTTTGGAGGAGAAGAAACCCCTGTTAAGGGTGTCATACAGGCCCCCCTGATCCTTGGAGAAAGAGCTATGGAAGAGGCAAGGATTCTGGAATTCGTGGTGGTAGCAGAGTCCATCTGTATATAACGCAATATTGGGAAGGAAGGGATTGCATCAATTCTAAGCTGTACCATCCACCTATCATGCGATAATTAAGTTCCCAACTTCTCGAGGTATGGGAGTTCATAAAGGCGATATTAGCAATGCACAAATCTGTTGTATAATTGTAACAAATGAGCTTGTAAAGGGAGGAGAAACCCTCCCCATGGTAGAATTAGATGTACGAAAGAACTCTCAAGAAAATAGGGGCCAACCAGCTGAAGAATTAATCACCATACCCCTCGATGAGATAGACGAAAAGAAGGTTACTTATATAGGAGCTAGCCTAGGAGAAGAAGAACGGCGAGGATTAACTCGTTTCTTGTAGGAAAATCGGGACATCTTTGCATGGACCGCAGCTGACATGCCAGGAATCGATCCTAATCTAATAAGCCACAAGTTAAACATCTTGCCTCATAAAGAAATGGCCTACCAGAAGAAGAGAAACTTCGGAATGGAAAGGCAACGAATTATAGACTAAGAGGTCCAGAAGCTATTGGAGGCGGGATTCATACGTGAAATACAACATGTTGAATAGGTTACTAACCCTGTATTGGTGCCCAAATCTAATGGAAAATGGAGGATGTGTATAGACTTCATGGACCTAAATGATGTTTGTCGCAAAGATCATTACCCTCTCCCTCGTATTGATGCACTAATAGATGCAACAACTGGACATGAGATGTTAAGTCTGATGGATTCTTATAGTGGATACCACCAAATCAAGATGTGTGAAGAGGACATACCCAAAGTATCTTTTATAACGGAGCACGGGTTATACTGCGATGTGGTTATGGCATTCAAATTACGCATTTCAGGAGCTACCTATCAACGATTGGTTAATAAGATATTCGCCTCGCTAGTTGGATGAATAATGGAGGTGTATCTTGATGACATGCTAGTCAAGAGCAAGAAGAAGGAATCCCACATTGAAGATCTTGAAGCGACCTTCCGCATATTACGCAAGCATAACATGAAGCTGGATCCTGACAAGTGTGCCTTTGGAGTGGGGGCTGAGAAATTTCTGGGGATGATGGTCTCACAACGAGGGATTGAAGCCAACCCGGATAAGATACAAGCCATCATCAATATGAGACCCCCGACAACGCCAAAGGAGTACAACAACTCACAGGACGAGTGGCCGCCCCGGGTAGATTTCTATTTAAAGCAGGAGAGCGGTGCCTACCTTTCTTCAAAGTACTAAAGGCCACTAAGAAGTTTGAATGGAATACCGAATGCCAAGAGGCCTTTGATGGATTAAAGGAATATCTCAGCTCTCCCATCCTTTTAGCAAAATTGGAGCAAGGTGATGTATTATCCGTATACTTGGCCATCTCAGAAGTCGCCTTGAGTGCGGTATTGGTTAAAGATCAAGAGGGAGTACAACTCCCGATGTATTATGTAAGTAAAGTCCTACATGGGGCAAAATTAAAATATGGAAAGATTGAGAAGATGGCATTAGCTTTAGTTATGACAGCCCGTAAATTGAGACCATACTTTCAAGCACATACCATCGAGGTATTGACGGACCAACCTCTTCGGCAAGTACTATATAAACCCAACACAAGTGGGGGGTTGGTTAAGTGGGTAATGGAGCTGAGAGAATATGATATTCGATATCGACCTCGGATGACCATCAAAGCACAAGCGTTAGCTGATTTCATTGTGGAATGTACCATAGCTTCTGAAGAGGGGATGACATCAGAAGAGACGAGCGTGACACTTCCGAAGATAGAAGCAGAGAAGGAACCTTGGAGTTTGTATTTTAATGGGGCATCCAATGCTCGTTGTGGAGGAGCTAGGGTGATTATAGAAAGCCCTGGAGGTTTCTTTATTAGATATGTTGTTACCCTTAACTTCGAGGTAACTAATAATGAAGCTGAGTATGAAGCCTTAATAGCAGGATTGGGATTGGCAAGGTCCCTAAGGGTTGAAAGATTGGTAATACGTGGCGATTCGCAATTGGTGGTCAATCAGATCAATGGAGCATATGAAGTACTAGGACCCAAGTTGGAGAAATATGTCGAGATGGTGACGACTTTACTATCACAATTCGTGGGATGGACTTTGGAGTACATACCGAGGGAACTAAATTTAGCAGCAGACGAGTTGTCCAAATTTGTAGTGGGAGCCATTCCGATAGCTTATGAAGGCAATATATACTCAGAAGCTCAAGATCAACCATGTATAGCAGCGAAGTTAATGGCCACTATTCATGTGGAGGTTAATTGATGGAACCAATCAAAGCCTATTTACTCGGAGGAAAACTCCCTCAAGATCCTAAAGCAACCCAAGAAGATTCAGGGGAGAGCACCCCGATATGTGGTCATAGAAGGAGTTTTGTATAAACGATCTTTTTCCATGCCCTACTTGAAGTGCCTAGGACCACGGGAAGCACATATGGCGTTGGAAGAAGTCCATGAGGGACAATGCGGACAACATGTAGGAGGACGGATGCTTGCACAGAAGATTATGAGACAAGGTTTCTTTTGGCCCTCCTTAAAGCAAGACGCTATGGAATATGTGAGGAAGTGAGACAAGTGCCACGCATCTATACCCAGTTAACTTCCTAACATACTTACATCCATCACCTCACCTTTACCTTTCGCTATGTGGAGCATCGATATATTAGGACCCTTTCCTCCAGCCTCTGGATAGAGAAAGTTCATGGTAGTTGTCATGGATTACTTCACAAAGTGGATTGAAGCTCGGCCATTGGCACAAATCACTTCAAAGAAGGTAATTAGCTTCCTATGGGAGGATGTTATCTGTAGATATGGGGTTCCCCGGATCATTGTCGCTGATAATGGCAAGCAGTTTGATAGTATAGAGTTCAAAAACTACTGTCGGGAATGGACTATCGAGTTACGCTTTGCAGCGGTAGCGCATCCTCAAGCCAATGAGCAGGTAGAAAGAGCCAATCGGATCATCTTGGATGGAGTGAAGAAGATGTTAGATGATGCCAAATGAGATTGAATGGACCGACCGCTAAACGTTTTGTGGTCCTGTCGGACTACTCCAAGGGAATCTATAGGAGAAACACCCTTTTCATTAGTATATGGAGTAGAAGCGTTCATACTGGTGGAATTAGCTTTGCAATCACCAAGAATTGAAAACTTTGATTAGGAAGAAAACGAAAGATTCTTGAGAATGGAGGCTGATTTAATTGAAGAAAAACGTGAAGAGGCTGCTCATATAAGGTTTTGGAATATAAGTTGAGGACTTCAACCTATTACAATATGAGGGTGAAGAAGCGATACTTTGCCAATGGGGATTTGGTACTTCGAAGGCTTGAAGCTACTGGAAAGGAGAAGAGGAAACTGTCTCCAAATTGGGAAGGACCTTATCGAGTAAAGCGAACTATAGGATTATGATCCTATCACTTAGAAACCCTTGATGGTGAAGAGTTACCTCATTCATGGCATATTACTAGTTTACGAAAGTATGGTCAATGATAATGTAAACACAATTATATAGAAAAAGAGTTTTTCATTAATTATAATCCACTACATGTACAAGTAGTTAGGAAGGAAGAGATCTACCCCGCTCCTCGCAAACAGGACTAATGGAGAGGTTCAACCTCTCTACAAATGGATCTATAGGGCTACCCTCTGGGTTATGAGATGTTTGGGTCAAGGCTGGAAGCTTGGACTCGTCGTCATCATCTGAAGCTGAATCATCGTTATCCGAAGAATCTTCTTCATCATCTTCAGAGCCCACCTGCCAATCAAACTCCTCCTCGGTATCCTCGGGATAGGTGAATAGAGGAACTGGGCATTTGCATCCCGAAAGATCGATATCGGGATGAGCACGATCAACAGCCGCCATGGCCTTATCCCAACACTCATTATAGAGTTTAGGAAACCGTCTCCTGGCAGTATTCATCTTCCTGTGGCGGTAGAAGCGGGACTTCAGAAATTCCTGGATGACGGAGGTCCTGGAAGTGTGGAGCTTATCTTGAAGGTCCTGATTTACCTCCATAAGACGAGTCTTGTCGACTTGAAGTTTCTTTTTACTCTCCTTGGCTTGGGAGAGCTCAATTTGGAGATTTTCGGTGTTCTTCTCTTTTTCCGCCAAAGAAGACTCCTCTGATTTTGGTGCATCCTTTATTTGTTCCTTATCTAGGGCTTTACCATCTTGATCTCTTTGTCCCTCAACCTGAGGGTTCCCATTCTCTCCTTTTGTGGCCGTATCCACCCCAATCTTCTTCTCCTCTTTTGCATGTTCCCTATCAAGAGCTTCTAGGTCAGCAAGCAGCTGTAACCTCCTCTCGTCTCTTTCCTTCCTCTTCTTCTCCAGTTGTCCAAGAACAGAATTACCCCTCCTCACCGGGATCCCCTGAACTTTATCTTTATTGGTTCCAATGGTGAAAACATGGGAATAGGTAGGTCGGGGCGAATTAAAGAATAGTTGTGGAGCTTCAACAATCGTGAAATCGAGGAAGAAGTTATCGTTGTTAGCACCAGCCATTGTTCCATGATTTTTCTGTGTCGGTTCCTGATCAATGGATGTAACAAGCTTGTCTTTTTCATAATTCTGATTGCCCCCAGGGCTTTCCCATATATGGATTTCTCCATCAATAACTTTTTATCCTGTTTCCCACAAACGACGCCAAATGTTATGGATCAAAATAAGACTCTAAGATAAAGCGTACCTGATTATATGAAGGTTCGATACTGATCTCCTTGAGCTCCTCGAACAACCTCCGGAAAACCTGCAAAAATTGGTGGGGGTGGTCCCACCGGAGGGACTCGAGTGCAAGAATAAGTAATATGAATAATCTCTGTATTTACTGAGTTGAAGTTAAAATTGCGTACCTGATTATGAAGAATAATCCCCTTTATATAGGCGTGGATTAGGGTTTCAGATATCTATTAGGAATTAGAATCCTATTTAAATGGTAATTACCTTTACCTTATCTTTTCTTTCTTGCCACCCAAGATTACGGTTATCTTTAGGAATCATTACCAGATTTACCTACCAGATTCACTCCCTTATTTAATATTACCTATTCATTCTAGGGTTTCTGCACCTCCTTAATAAGTCCCGCCGTATTGGGACTTTGCCGTATTAGGCTTCGTAGGAAATCTGCTTCTCCTCAGCTTTATTCTAACTCGGATCCGGATCGTGCCTATTCAGGCCTTATTGGGTCGGTCCCTATTTTTGGGTCCCCTACACTTAGTTTATAAAAATGTTACAAGACTTTATTCGAAGGTTTTCAAAAAGCTTTTAAGATATAAAATAATATGAGTATAGCTTTTTCGAAAACAATATTTTTCGATTCGAAAAATAATCTCTAGATATAACTTTGAGGGACTTGGTTGCAATACGGGATGATCATTTCGAAACCATTTCATAGAGATTAATATTCAAATAAATATGAGATAAACTAAAAATGATTTTAAAAAACATAAGCCTTCGTCTTGCATTAATATAGTAGTTCGTCTAACTTAACGTGGATCGTACCATTAATTAATACACCCTTTCAAGTAACGAACTACTTTAACCCGAAAAGTGGTTTAAAAAATAGTTTCGTTAAAGAACAAAACTTTTCGGATAGAGTTTGACGTTTGAAAAAGATTGTGATCAAGGTCGACTTTTTAAATATAAATATAAGTCGTAGCCAACCTAGAAGAGGTGTGTACTAATACGTCTTAATTTACATTTCCCAAATTTAAGACATCTAAAACATAATCACAAAATATATCTTAACATAAAGTATATCAATATCATCAAATTATATCCAATTATATTATAATTAAATATATTTTTGACTATCCAATTAATCACTAAAATTATTTAAATTTAATTAACAATTTTTATAATATTACCTATACTACTTTTCTTTATTTTATATATCTAAATTTAAAGTATATTAAAAGAATATAAAAAACTTACATAAATTATTACTATCCTTCTTTCACGTCACTCGTATTTTAAAATTAAATTAAAAATTTCAGACTACGTATAGTACTCTCTTAATTATACAGTTGAATATTGTTCGAGTCCATTCATCTTAATTATTTTCTATATTAATCCAACCAAAATTTCAACTATGTATCTTCATTAATTCTGACCAGTTCTTAATCCACACAAACTTCTTCCACACAAACTTAAAATTTACGTGTGTTAATCGCTAAGATGTACATAAACAAGCTGTATAAAATGTTAGCCAAATCGTCAAATCAGGATATATTACAATTTAAATAAAAAAGAAGAATTCGTTTTAAACATATAAAATTTAATGTGATTTATTATGATATAATAATTAAATACCAGTACTTATATATGGCTTTATGACTTTAATTCTTTGGTGCAATCAGCCATTTTGTATTTAAGGAAAAACAAGATTTAGAATATTTGCGTTCTAGGGAAGTGGATGATGTAATTTTTAAATTTTTATAAAATAAAATTAAAAAATTATATTGAATTTTTAAATATTTTATAGTTAGAAAGGAGAAAACATTTTTTGAGGAGGTAAACATATAGTTTCTTTTATAAATTATAATTAATAAAGTAACAAATTTAAATGATAATTTTTTAAGAGAGAATAAGGAGATGAGTTTAAGTTCATATTTTATAAATTTATTAATATTTATAATAATAAAACAGGGCTTACGGGAGGTGAGTCGATAACTTATAGAAGAATATAAGTCCACATCATTTTAGGAAATATATCTACATAAATTCAAGAGGGGACTTGATTTTAATTTAATATTTACTTATTTTTATTTCCAAAAGTAGAAATTAAGTCTATATAAGAATATAAGTTTAAGTTCATCTCCTTTTTTCTCATAAAAATAAATTAATAATAATTTAAAATTAAACTCTCTCCTAAATTTTTATAAATTACTTTTTAAAATAAAATAAAATTATACTTTATTTATTTATTAATATATTTCACATCATTTGAGACTTAAATTTAAAATCTTGGAGATATGCACCAATATGTTTATGATATTAAAAATTAGCTTACTTAATTAAGAGAAAAAGGAAGCTGAGTTCAAGCTTATATTCATATATAAGTTTATTTTTTAATTTTAAAAATAAAAATAAATATATTAATTTAAAAGAGAAAATGAGAGATGAGCTTAAGCTCATACTTGTATATAAACTTGCTTTCTGTTTATGATAATAATTAAAAAGAAAATGGAAGACGAGCTTAAGCTGGTATTCTTGTATAAACTTGCTTTCTATTTATGGTAATAAAAAAAATTAAAACTAATTCAAAAATCAAACCCCCTGCCTCTTGCCTTGAAGGCCCTGGATTTATGTAGATTATTTCTTATAATGAAATCGATTTATATTCTTATATAAGTCAGTCGAATTATCTTCCGTAAACCTATAATATTAAATCAAACTTCCCCATGCATTCGTATAGATTATTTCCTATAATGAAATCTTATACACGTCAGCCGACTTATCTTCCATAAGTTCAAATTAAAATTAACCCCCTCCTAAATTTATATAGATATATTTTATAAAATATTGTTAATTTATATTCTTATATAAATCTTAACTTACCTCCTCCGAGCTCTTTGATTAAACATCAAATACGAACACAGTATTACAATTACATACAGTTGAGAATGGTCGGCAAATATATATTATTATAGTCTTTACCGATTATAGTTGTAGAGAAAACGGGAGATGATCTTAAGCTCTATTCGTATATAAATTTGTTTTCTACTTATAATAATAAAAATGGAGAAAACGGGAGACGAGCTCATATATTTATACAAGCTTGTATTCTACTTATAGTAATAAAAATAAATAAAAATTAATTTAAAGTCAAGCCCCCTCCTGGATTCATGTACATTATTTTTTATAATGGAGTCGACTTATATTCTTATATAAGTCGATCGACTCACCTCCCATAAAAATTAAAATTAATTTAAAATCAACCCCTCTAAATTCGTATAGATTATTTTTTATAATAAAATCAACTTATATTTTTACACAAATCAGTCAACTCAAGTCATAGTTGTAACTTGTAATAAAATATTAAAACTATTTTCAAACACAGCATACAAGTGGACATTTATCATTGACTCAAATGGAAAAGTTATCTGTCAAAACAACAATATAGTAATGGCCCACAATTTTATCCAAATATAGTCTACAATTTGTACAATTAATTAGGACTATAAACATAGTGGATTAAATCCACACGCTGTACCGATAAACCGAGTCTCCATTGAAGACTGTGTGTACTGTGTGTGTGTTTTTTGTAGCAAATATAGTATTTCAGTAAGTATCATTCAATACTTCCTTTTATAAATTCCCCCAATTCTTATCTTTCAAATTCCACACACGCACAGCTACACACACAAAAACGCATATATACACACACGCATAGCAAAACAGATAGGTCAGTTGAATCGTTTGCGAGTAATTAAGTGCGTTTCCAAAATCAATAAGCGATACAGTTATATATACACATCGAATCATTTATCTTAATATTGAGTAATTTGATTGGCGAGCTGTGAAGTTAGTAGAAGAAGAGATCGAAATGAGGGAGATTAATTACGCAGTGGTGATTTTGGTGGTTCTGATAGTAGCGACGGCGGCGGCGGTGTCGGATGGAGGAGGAAAAAGTGAGAAGAAGAAGAAGAATGCGTATGCGACGATGATGTATATGGGAACACCTAGGGATTATGAATTTTATATAGCGATGAGAGTGATGCTTCACTCACTTTCTCACCTCGAAGTTGATGCCGATCTCGTTGTTATTGCTTCCATGGACGTTCCTCTTAATTGGATTCAAACACTGTATGTCTTTTGATTTTGATAATTTCCTCTGTTTTTACTTTTTCATTAGGCGTTATGTTAGAAATAACGTAATTGCTAATTTTCAGTTTTTTTGTTCTTATGTCTAAGTAGGTTCTTAACGTATAAAATAAAATGAGTGTCTGGACATGGACACGTAATTTTAAGACGATTTTAAAATTACGTGTTAAATTAAACTAAATTAAACTAGACGGAGGGAGTATTTGATTATTGAAAAGACAGGTAATATCTGTATGTTTTTATTTGTGGTTTTGTTTTTTTATTTAAATGTTTGTTGACTTCAAATTGATAAGTGCAACTGAAATTTGAAGCAACAGATGTCAGTCTCTGGACATGTATGTCCTTTGGATTCTTCAGGGAGCAAGACATGAAAGTTGTCTGGGAGCACTATTTTGAAACAGAAGGAATATTTTATATGGAGTTTTCTTTTGTTGGGTTTATTAATAAACCAGTCGAGTTTGAGTTTGTACCAATGAAAACTCCATTTTTAATTATTTATGAAAAAAATTGCATTTATTTATTTACATTGGTGTAGTAGTGTGTAATGTAGATTGCTGTCACATATAGACATATATATTGCTATATCTATATATTGGTATGGTCAGTCTTTGAATCATGATTATTTATCTGAAATTTGCTGTTATGGGGCTTCTATTGCCACAAAAACAAGTAATGCTGATAAAAATACGTAGATTGAAAGGGGACCATGGGCTCAAAACTGTGGGCAAGAACTTAATATAAGTGGTATATATGTAAAATTGAGGAAAGAGTGTGGATTGTGCAGGGAAGAGGAGGATGGAGCAAAGGTTGTGACAGTAGAGAACATTAAGAATCCGTACAGAAGCTATCGCAAAACTAGGCGTTTCAAGTTGTCTTTTAACAAACTCCATGCATGGAGTCTTGTGGATTATGAGAGAGTTGTAATGCTTGATTCAGACAACATTTTCATAAGAAAACCTGATGAACTCTTCCAGTGTGGCCAGTTTTGTGCTGTTTTCATCAATCCATGTATCTTTCATACCGGCCTTTTCGTATTAGAGGTAAAAAAATTCTCAACTATACTTTCGAAAATGTGATAATTAGAGATGGGATATGTTTAAACTTTGGTGGTTCTGTAAAACAGTTGACGTAAGTGGTCTAGCTTGATCAATATTTAGACAATTGTTGAGTATTATAGAACGATTATCTGAAGTCGGAACTCTAAGATAGGCGGTTGATATTGAAACTGCAGCCATCAATGGAGGTATTCAAGGATATGGTTCATAGGTTAGAAGCTGGAAAG
>JAUEJK010098137.1:0-11627 GCA_032274865.1 Eryngium alpinum | reverse complement strand
CGGTGACAGATTGTGTTTCAATTGTTCCGTATCCTATTACCTACATTGTAAAAAAAAGTGGGAAAGTAAACATTTTCCTTAGGGTAGTCTTATTTATTTGTTGTTACTTGAATTAGAAGATTTCACTTGGAATGTGCTGTTATCTTCTATAATAATTGGAACCCAATAGATGCCGCATTTTGATAGCCTAATGAAGATGCTAGGCCATCTTTATCTTTTTTCTTTATTTTCTTAACTCTTATTTGATTTGATTGTTGAGATAGTTAGTGTACGGAGCTTAACAGATTAAATAAAGAAGTCGTATACTCGTAGCTCCAATCTTTAGTCTAGAGCTGTGATTTTAGGTAATTACTAGATCATTTACAATAAACCTTGGGATTGTTTTGATGAATGTTGGCCTATTATCTATAAGCTTGTTATGGAAAGCTGGACCATCAAATCACAATCTTTGTAAATAATGATGTAGCTGCACTAAGCTTGCTCAAGTTACTGGTGTTACTATACATCTTTCTTTATTTTGTATATCGTTTGAGTTTTTGTTATTTCTGAAGAGGTAGAATGAAATAGCTTCATCCTTTGTCAGTTGTGTCCTCTTTAAAGTTACACTAGTTGTGTGTAGTGTTTGTGCATCTTAAAATGCACGTTTCCTCTTTATGTTTCTGATTTCAAAACTTTTTGACCAAAGATCATGCAGGTAGAAATGTTCGAAACCTGAAGTTTTGGTTATTTGGTTACCTTAATCGTACAATCCATGTAATCAGTATATTAACATTATCATTCACGTATCAGGCTTCCAGTTCGGTGGGATAAGACTGTCATAGTTGTGATGAATGAGGTTCGTGTTAGCAGTCCTTATGTATCTGAATCTGTTATTGGAGGAACTCCGGCTGCCAATGAGCGGGTGAAGAAGGTGGTAAGTTAAGTCCTTACTCTGAATTGCGCTGAAAATTTATCAGAACTACCTGTTTATTTTTCCTAATTTCAGTAACGTCTTCTGATTTCCTTTCTATTTATAGCTGGAACTTGAAAGGAAAAGATTGCACAACCGTGGTCCCTCTCAGTAATGATGTCTGATCCTGCTCATGCTCATGCTCATGCTCAGTAATGATGTTAAAACCTTTGATTTTAGGGTTTGCTAGGGAGAGCTTTTTGAGGTATGACCATATGAGCCTGTAAGTTCTACATAGGTTGTCCCAACTCTACACAGGGAGGAGCATATTACTTGTTGGCGAGAACAATGTACGCTCAATAATGAAAGAACTTAATTTCCAAAAGAGTTAGCTTTTTGTTTGTGTTTCAATTGCCTATATATTTGTGATTGTGTACCTGCTTAATGAGTTGACGTTATAAATATAGTTCTGGGTAAAGTTTACCTATAATGTCTTCCATATTTCGTTTCCCTCTTTTGTCACAAATGAAGTGTAAATTCGTTCCAACTGTGAGAAGGAATTCATTGAGATACATATACGGGCATACTTATATTCAGTGTTTTTCTGTTATCGCTTGATTATCTTTATGTTTCCCGTGTAAACGCACTATTTATTTGTTGAAGAAACAAATTATTGGACTACAGAAACCCACCTGTGGGATTAGTGGTTGTGTTTGGTTGGCATGAAAGGAATGAGGGAAGGATGGACTGAAAAATATATAAGAAAAGAGAAGGTGGTAAGGCAAGAATAGAAGGAACTCTTGTGTAAGTACCACGTAGTCCAAAACAATTTGGTGTATCTGTCTAGTTATGGACTGGCTCAACATCCCAAGGCAGCTTTGTGCCATAAAAATGCTGGATATTTCGCCTTTAGTTTCTCAAGTGATATAAATAACTTAAAACTCATAATCTGTACCCATCGAGTCATATCTTTCTTTTAATTTATGTATGTCCTCGACATTATTTTTGAGCGGCATCCTGTAGCAGTCATAAAGAATTATGACTCTTTTACTAACAAGTTACTAACAAGTTGATGGAGTTTAACCTAAGAGTGGAAGACAAATTAACAATCAAAACTAGAAAGCTGCGATATGTATGTATGTACGTAAAGGTGTATGATATCTGTAATTTCCATTTTTTTGTGGGGACTACGTTATGTAATTTGCAATCTTTTAGGTAAAGTTTCAAAGCCATCCTATTCTTGTAACAGAATAGGAGCATTCTGTAAGGTGGGTTAAAAGCCTGGAAGGTCTCATATAGTAGCCAGAAAAATAGGCATGTGAAATCAATTTTGTGTTGGTTGTGTACACAGGTACTTGTTGGCCGCTATTGCATTTGATAAGATTATCCCTGTCTTTGGTGAAGAGGAGATCACACAAATTAACAAATAAGTACCTGTAAGGTGAAGAGGAGATCACTGATAAGTGGCTGTACCTCTAAAAATAAGTACCTGTATAGGTACTTTTTTTTCTTCAAATAAGTACTTATTTCTAGACTATACAAACATGCCATATCCCCTTATTTTTGTCCTCTTGGCTCCTTCACTAGCTTCTTCAATACTTCCCTTAGCTGATCACCTTCTTTAGAATTGATGGATCAGAACTAGATTCTTTTTGCTTCCTCTTGCACTTTGTGACACATATTAGGCTTTTCTGTCATTATAAAAGCCAAAGTTTTAAATAAACTGAAGTTTGAATCAGGAGGCAATTGTAAAATAAATAGTAAAACACCAAAATTCACGGTATTTGAATTCAATCAAGTTCTGATGAAAATATTGTTATAAAATTAGCTCACCTCCAACAACAATGGTGCACTGGGAGAAGTGCAGAAAAGGGGTAGATTCGAACTATGAAGACTATGTTTGGTTGGTTTGAATAGAACGGAGGAAAAATAAAACGAAATTTAAATTAATTTTTTAATATGTATATATAAATTATGTTTTAACTATATCTCATTTTTCATGTTTTAAAATAAATGAATATTCATTTTTCCCACGATTCTTATTATAGAAAATTTACAATCTCTCTCATATTTTTTAATATTATTATTATTATTTTTTTATATAATTTTTTTTCATTCCCTACTCAAGCAAACACGCTCTTAAGGATCACCAGTTGATATAATTTTATTATTGGAGAGCTTCTCATCATTTTGCCTAACACCAATTTCACCGATTACTCTGCATATAAATTTATGGGAGACTCCCGCAACATATTTATGGGAGACTCCCGCAACATTTTACTTAGATATAAATTTATGAGACTCCCACAACATTTTACTTAGAATATATACATGTCACGTTTGCACGTAAAAGAATTACAGAAATTTGTTGTTACCAAATGTTCCCTGCAAGGTTTCTTTCTTTTATATATCTTTCTCAAACCCTATGAGCATCTCACGTGTATTAATTATATCCTCACATGTATTAACTATATCTGGCTAGTTAAATCTATGATTTTATTTAAAAAAATCTTCTCCAACCCACTAACACTCTCGTTAACTATAATTTAGAGAATTAATATTTGATTCTCTATATCTTTTATGCTTCTCTATATCATTTCTTATCTTATTTATAATTTTTATTTTTTAATATCTATTATTCATATCATTATTTTCTTTTTATAATATATATTTTTAAAATATAGCTAATTATATAGCTAATTTTATTGGAGAATGACACGTATATGACTCTTTATTTTTTTTAGCTAATTACTATTTTAAAATATTTTAATAAATTAATTTAGCTAACATGATTGAAGATCCTCTAAAAGTGCATGAAAATTTATAAACCGAATTCTTTTGGCACTCATTGTTTAGGCCCAATAATATCAACTTTTATTGAGTTAGAACTAAAATGTAAAATAAATTACTCTCAGGTACAAACTACTAAACTAAGAGTTTATAAAGGAGCTCCTTTTTTTTTTGTAATATTTTAAATTTATATATCTAAACAGAAGTTCGATCTAGAACAACAATCTCTTAAACAGTCCAACTTTATATTTTTATAAGTTTTAGATCGAAAAAAGATTGTACAATAATACATTTGGTCAAATCCCTGTCTTTTCCACATATATATTAAAACAATAATAAACCATAGTTTAAAATAAATGGATTAATGGAAATGTGGAATCTAAGTATTGGTACACCTGTTCTGTACATTAAAGAAAAGAACCTCATATCAATGTTAAGAATGTTGTGATAACGATACCATGCAAAATAACAACCTAATATACCAAACTTTGTAACAGGGCAAGTGATGTTTAGTGGGAAAATCTTGATCATAACATTCAATCACTTCTTTCAACAATCCGAGGAAGGCACATAACTGTCATAGTTCTTCGCCATTGTATCCAGAACCTACAATACCCATGAACATATTATGAAATACGGCATGAAGAATAGCAGTGGACGCATATTGATAAACAATGTGAATGAATATTGAAGCCAAACGTTGATGCTGAAATTCACAGTACTGTAATTGGTAAAAGGTACAAAGTTTCGGTATTTTGTAGTTTCTATGTTTTGTCGTGCAAGTTCTGTCAGTAGGCTTTAATAATGGTAATAAGGAAGTAGACGTGAGGGAGATGTTAGATTGGATCCTGTTGTTTCATGCAGTTCAAGGTTTAGCTTGAATGTATAGTAACCAGGGTTATCAAGTCGTCGACAAGTCGTCGACTTGTCGCCGTAACAACCATGATAGTAACATGGTTGGATAAACTAATATATTCCCTTCTGTATGTCTGATCTCAGATCTGAGACCAAAATAATTGTAAAGATTACTAAGAACACAGAGGCACATTCTTTGCATATGCGTGTTTGTGTACATTATACATTAACCTCTGCAGATCTTTTCAGTGACACCTGAATATTAATCCCAAAATCAACTCATCACCTGAAAATTTATAGAAATTGTCGTGAAACTAATAGATTCAACATTTGGAATAAATTAACCAAATTGTTGAACTTGGATGGGAAGTTTAAAAATGCAGAATCTTGTTTGAGCAAAGTTAGGGTAAAGTGGAAAATCTGAGCTTTGAATCGATTTTCCCCCCTGAACTGATACAATATTAAATACAAAAGGGAATAGTTGGGAGAGGGTAATGAGCTTCCTGATGAGTTAAGGGACTAATGCAGGCAACTATTTCTAATGAAACTCTAAATTTAGGTAGGAGACGAAGATATCTTCGCCTGTAAAAGTGTGTATCAGCAGTACGTTAGTACTAATAAGAGTTGACAACAGTTAAAATAGACAGATAAATCTTCAAGTTTCCTTAGACCATCCAAAGATAAAAAAGCTCAGGAATTCGTGATAGACCATGCGAGTACGCGTGACAAAATTAAAACGGCACTTGCTTGAAAAAGTTTGATGCATTTTCTTCTCATAAGAGTTTAAAGGACAATAAGACCGTGACCAAGTAGGTTCAGGATAGATGTTTAATCAACAGCTACCCTAATGATATCTAAAGTAATGAAAAATTCTTACTTATCCAGTCACGAATAATGAAAAAAACAACAAACTTTAAATAAGAATTAACATAACTTCAATTTGTTATTACCTCAACTCTTGACGATGATTGATAAGCTTGTTCCTGCAAAAGCTTCAGCTTCTGGATGATTTAACACTGTCTTCCGATCACCATAAAAAAGGACAGCAAATCCAGTCAACTGATGAGGCTTATTCCGATCAAAAAGTAGCTTCACTTTATACCCTACACAGTTGTTCAATTTATCTTCAAAGTCAGCCCCAGAGCAGCTCTCCCCAGCCTTATACTTTCCAAGGAGTTCAATAATTTTTTCACGTCTAATTATACATAGCATAGCAATAGAAACTTCATCAAAGTAGTTGGTATTGTATGCTCGTTTGGATACGAGGGAATATTTTACAAACTCCAACATCCAAAATTCACTGTCCAATAAGTGACTGGTGCTCTTCCATATGGATTTCAGGATTGATTGAGTTTGATGTTTTGTTCCATTTAGCACCTCCACCACAAAAAAATTGCAAATTTTAACTTTAACTAATAAAAGAACTAGAAGTAATATTGTAAGATAGAGTCACCAAAACCTTTCTTGAATAGCACCAATCTTCGCTAGTAGGCTTCTTGTTAATGCGGTAAGCAATGTAATTCTGACGGTTAATGACAGCTGCCCGATAACTTTGGACCATAACACCACTAGGATGGATATCTACTCGGAGTTCATAAACTACGCCTGCAACAAAAACAGAAAGCATTGCGAGCGCGCGCGCACACATATATACATACATATTATATCAAGAAGAAATAAAATTATCAACAATGATTTGTATGCCGAAAAAAATAGGCCGAAACAATAGTCCGAATGATGTATCAAGGTAAAATTTAAACAAAAGTGGACCCCCTGGTGCTCACAAAGTCCCACTCTTTCCAACTATCATTTCCCTTCTTCCACCTCAGTCGAATTAAACTTTCGGCTTATAAGAGTCGGACCACGTATCATCACTGTAAAATTAGATTTACCAATTAAGTTTCACTTACGTTTGCCTATTAGATGATCGCTTATATCCTCTTCAATTTTACCATCGAAAGATGTTGCAGAATACATTTGATGCTGCAACAAAGAGTTCAAGAAATGATATGGTAAGCACTTTTAATGTCACAGAATATACCTGTACGTATATCGCGAACAGGTCAAGAAATTTGACATGGTAACTATTAGTATTTGATTAATAATAAGGTCAAACAAATGGCTTTTTAAGCGCAAGTGATCCACCAATGGATCATGCTCATAAACTTTTTTTCTTCGTCCACAGTGGACTGTAATTTTCAACAATTGAAAGCATTAGACTCTGTGTTGAAAGTTTCATTTCACATAAAAAATCAAGCCTTGTGTGTTATCTCTGTTTTATTTTATTGGATTTTTCCACCGGCCTGCAGACATCCTTGCATGCTCTAAGGCACTTTAACTTTTCTGACAAGATTTCCTACACCAAATTTGCCAGCATGAGATTTAACGTGTCGAAAGTCCAATGCGCACATAAACAACTCTAAGGTTCAATATTTTCCAGTGAAAGACCACTCTGAGGTATATGCTTGTTTGTGTATTGTATAAAATTTTGGCTGACCCGCAAAGTTGACTTCTAAGTTAAGAACTGGATAGGATTGGACTTTAAAGTTGGAGTTTACAAAAGGAATCCCAAAGTTGATAATCGGACTTTTAGATCCTTTGTTCAATTGTGATTTTACCGATAAAGGGACACGGGATACAGAGATACATAATAAAGTTAAGTAAAAAATCCGGTAATAATGTTCAATATATTCATGTACGTTTACACATCAAGGACTGATGCACATTTATCTAACTCGAAAATCCGAAGTCAAAATACTTTTTCTTTTGCTTTTCAGATAAACTGGTCTGACTCTTAAGTTTTGGCACCACACCAGTGTCGGACATGACGCAACATGGGTGTACGTGGCTATGGTATCTGAGTCAGATCCTTCTCACTCAAACTGGACAAATCGCCCTCTTCAGTTATCCTTTTGATTTTCTTCCAACATTGTTATCTGCTTGGCAGATCTTAAAGCTGTCCGCTTAATAAAGACTTATTTGTATTATTATCTGTTTGAATTTTCCCTAAGCAAAACATGACAACTAGAGTGTTCTTTCTGAAGCAACTGAGTTCCATATACAGATAGTAACTCGCATTGAACTTCACTATAACTAGCGCACATATTTATTTCCATAAGTTACTAAACAGTCGGCCACTGTGCCACTTCCTCATGCATTAATAAATTTAATTATTCATTAATCTACTTTTAACTTAAGAAGGCACACCTCAAGCAAGGTCAATCGGGTTGCAAAAATTAGCCTGAAATAGATACAAAAAAGCATAGTGTACATGCAAGGGCTTACCAAAGATATAACAGCATCCTTCACTTTCCCATATAAATGCTGGTAAACCTGAAAATTGTGAACAATATCACCCAATTATGTTCAACGCAATCTGCATGTAGCGTTTTAATGAAATACAGCATCAAGCAGTCATCGATCAGAAGTCAAGAAAACTTTACTTTAACAGGTGGCTTCACTAGCTCTTCAATTGCAGCAGTGTTGTAACGGAAAATGCTTCTTTGACAGTTCTTCCCTATACAAAAAATAAAACTTGGATAAATTTAGAAATATTACAAGAGAAGAAACGATCAGAAAAACTGCCATTGCTCCAGTCGGTAAGTATATGTTATATAGTTGTGCCCCAATTGGCAAGTGTAAGTTATATAGATGCAAGACTGGATATGGCAGTATCATGTAGAAGCGAAATTTCCGAAAGAAGCATGAAAAAACCTCTGATTCATTTAGAAACAAAAAGAAAGAAAAGAAAAAAATAGCCTCTGATTCAGTATTTACTATTAACTAACAAACGTTTACAAATTTAAAGAATTTGATTGCAGATTTTATGTGTGTGTCACTGCACGACAATTTTGAGTTGAAAAACATAATAAATTTTGCATGCAGATTATAATGACGCGTTTAATGTCCTAATCTCAACTTTATGATCTATGTTATTCTTACTCGAGTACGGATGTCGGACGTTGTCGTGGATCCAAATGACTTGGTAAATTTTTGTAAGTTTTTAGTTTAAAATGAAGTGTCGAGCTTCCATAGCCATGTTACGAGTATGGTGGTCAGATTAGTCAGAGTAACAAAGGTTATGATACTGCCATCTAATTTATCAGCTAATTTTGGCTAACTTAAAAGAAAATAACTAGTTCCAAGTAGATAAGCTGAATCACAAAGGCTCGATTATGGTTTCTAAAAGAACATTTTGAGCAGAGTACCATTTTCTAACTCACATTTTCATAGTAGCATCATAACTCAATATTCTGTAATTCACAATATATGTTGTCTATTCTTAGTGAGTTTTAGTTTCTAACTATAGTGGCACTATTGGTGAGTGATTATAAGTCGGCTTACTGGTTAAAAAAAATATTCTGTTATATTATTATTTTTATTTATAAGCCACTTATACAAATAACAAACACCCTCATTTGTTTGTGTATCACTTATAAATGACTTCAGTTTATAAGTAGAAAAAAATAGAGCAACAAATAAGTATTTTTTTTTCAAACTTTTACTTAAAAGTAAGACAGAAGGAATATCAAATAACAGGAAAGGAGGTCTTAGTGTGTGTGTATGTGTGAACTCTCATCGACAGAAACAATGGGGATATATACAACTCATATGTTACCTGCGGAAAGGCGTTGAAAGAGAGAGATGATCTGGATTGCCATTACTAGAAATTACAAATTATAACCATCCAATTAATAAAACTACTCCCTCTGACAATTTTGACCGGCGCATTTTGAGTTTAGAAATATTATTTCTTAAGTTTTTATTTAATAAAATAAAATAAAATATTTAATTTTTTATTTAAAAAATATTTAATTTTTTTATCATATAGTTAAAATAAATTTAATACTAAAAATATAATATATTTTTTATTATATAGTTAAAATATATTTAATAATTGACATTTTTACAATAATAAAATGTCTCATTTTATTTAAATAGAAAATACTTATTTGTGATTTTAATTTTTACAGCTATTATTTAATAATTATCATTTTCACGATAATAAGATTTTTACTTTTCACTCATTTACACGACTTTAATTATCATTAACTTTAAAAGAGCATTTAAACTAATAGATTCTACGCAAAAGATTGTCAACTCGAATCTACGATATAATCATTCAACGATACATTTCAACCAATTAAACCTATAAGCCGGATCTCTATTTTCAAATGAAAAAAATACTCCATACTCCGATCTCTAGTTATAAGAACTAAAATGATAAGAAAAAAGAACACTGTTAAAAGCTAGGAGAGTAATACTGAAGGAAATATTTTTCGTGTCTATTCTCATTGATTTGATTCAATTATATACAATTCTTTAAATCTACAATTAAGGCTACCACTCCTACAATAGTAATATTCTAAATATACAAGATATACATACCAAATATAAGAGATACATACAATATTTACATAATTCTAACAAATACCAACTAAATACGATTTTGGTTGTGTGAGTAGATGGTACCTGGATACGGGTCTCTCAACCAGTTCCATTCAAACACAGGAACTAACTGAGATAAAGCTTCCTTCTCCATACCACCACAATAGAAGGGAAAATCTGTCTCCTCGAACGTAGGAAATATAGTTTTTTCTGACAACTCTTCCATCTCGATCAAAGGCAAGCAGAGAAGGACATCTTGCGTAACTACCACACATTCCAAAAAAATTGGGTGCATCTGTTTAGTCATCATGGACTGGCTGCACAACCCAAGGCAGATTTTTGACATGCTCATTGCTGGAAGATTCCATAGTGACATGGATAACTTCAAACTCATCATCAGTACCCCTTGACTGGATATATCTTTCTTTTAATGTCTCTATGAGCTTAACAGCACCTTTGAGACGGAGTCCATACCAGTCAAAAAGAATTATGACTCTTTTACCAACAAGTTGACAGAGTCGAACCTAAGAGTGAAGACAAGTTAACAAGCAAATTTGGAAAGTCCGGTGACATGTATGCATATATATTATGTCCGTGAGCGTACATTACAATTAAAGATGTATGATATTTGTAATTTGCAATTCTATTGTGTTTGACTTGTTATGTACTAAAAGGAGAGAACTGAGAGAGCTTAAAACATGCACAGGAACATCAAAAGAAACTCACCTGAGACCCATATTGTCCGCCAAAAACACTATTTGGATCCCATAGCATTTCCAACTTCACTTTCTTTGCTTCTTCGGTTGCTAATTCTGCAACTCTCTCACGAGAAAATGGGTACGCTGGACTCTTAAACAACTCCAAGATGGAGAGACCAAAAGGTTGGATGAATTCCATGTGAGGTCCTATGACAATAAGTCCATAATCCTGCTTATCATGTTCCCAAGGAACAAAAAATAATCTTTGCAGCTTCTTATAATTTGAGTCTCTGAATGGGAGTGCTAACCAAGGCATAGTCTTAAATGTGTTGGAGAATGTTTCTTCACTTGTGAGACGGTAAGTGACTGGTGTGTCATAAAGGTAAATGAGCACAACTTCAAATTTCTTACCATTCTCTGCTAACTCTTCATAAGCCACCTTAAGTTTTGCTGTAAAATCCCGATGCAGTGCACCCTCGTTATAAAAGAAAAGCGCCACCACCTTGCCCTCAAGAGTGTCAATAGGTACCTGTTAGAGTAGTAAGAACTATATAGATGATTATCAAAATTTCAGTAGGATGTCTACATTAACTCAGTTAATTTTATTAATATTAATAGATCATGCCATCAATTCAACAAATTCATACCATGTCCCCTTTGTTTGAGATGAGGTAATCACGTTCAGGGGATGCCAGCAGTGCTTTCAAGGAGGGTTGTCTGACAGCTACATCATCTTCAGATTTAAGGAAATCTATTCTATCATTGGTGAAAGGGTAACCCGCGGCCCCATATTCACAAAAGATATTACGAGCATCCGATTGTCAAATAACGCCTGTTGAGTCAATAATAAACGAGGTTCCAAAGTACACTTCTCTCGGGACACCAAATATTTGTTTCAGATGTTTCCTAGATGTTATATCTGATAATGGGACCCGCGGCCCCATATTCACAAAAGATATTACGAGCATCCGATTGTCAAATAACGCCTGTTGAGTCAATAATAAACG
>JAUEJK010098030.1:0-11628 GCA_032274865.1 Eryngium alpinum | reverse complement strand
TATGAACAGAGGTTACCAGATTTGGGAAGTTGCTTTAGTGGCTGCTTTATTGTCTCACTGCTAGTTTAGGCATTTCTTTAATTCAAATAGTTCTTTCATTGTACCATTTTCTTTGTGAAGTTTTTCCAGCAGTTTAGAGTGTTTATCTTGTAACTGGAGAAGCTTCATTGCAGACCAATATAGTTTTGGTAAAACCCTTTTGTGAAAGGTTAACTTCACTGCAGATCATCAATTCTAAATAAATTATTTGATAAAACTTTGTGTTGTTAATTTCTTTACTTATCCTTACTTTTATGCTTCATACAGCCTAAACCAAACATCCAAACACTTAGATCTTATCTTTGTTCATTTCTTTGTTGGGACTGCACCTTTGCTAGAATAGATTTGCAAAAAAATTTAAATGTGCATTCAACCCCCCTTCTGTACCTTAGGACTCAGAAATAACACCTCCATTGTGACTAAGTTCATATATACAAATATAGAAAAAAAATCCCCAAATCCTCACTCTCTCAAATCCTTACATATAACTCATATAATCCGATCCTAAATGTTAACATGGTATCAGAGTCGAATTATAGAAGGTTGGAGAGTTAACGGGCCTCAATTTGAAGGGATTTCACCCAATTTTGAAGAATTTTGAGATCTAAACCCAAAATTCACAAAAACTTACAAAACACCTACCAAATCTATTCCTTTTGAGTCACAACTCCACACGAAGCTTCAGCAGGGCAAGACGCCACCTCGTCGAGAAAAATGGAGGCCGTCGGACACTGCGCATGCACCCTACGCGCCGTCGTCGGAGCCACGTGCCGGCGCGTGTAGTGCACACGCCACATGGTTTTTCGGGCAGAATGTCAGAAATGGTCTTCCACATCTCCCTGGTATTTGTGTTGTTGTAGGTGCTTACTTCTTGTAATATTTAAATTTTAATTTTTTGGGCAGAATGTTGGTTGAATTTTGAGATGTTCAAGTTTAGTTTTTTTTTAGGAGTACTGGACTTAAATAGTAGTGAGTTAAGACTCTACTAGAAACTAAAAAGGGCATATTTAGGGAAAATTGTGGTTAACTTGTTGAAAGTATTCATATTCGTATTTGGTAGATATGGCGGAGGCTGTTGATGTTGTGGATATACATCGGAGTGGTAAATATGGGCTCAATGGTACGCCGTTTGTGAACCCTAAATTTGGTGGGAAAAATTTCTTGGAGTGGTCGAAGGCTTGTACCTTGGCTCTTAAATCCCATAGAATGGTAAAGTATATTAAAGGGAAGGCCATAAAGTCGTTGGAGACCGATTCCAAGTTTGATGAATTGGATTGTGAAAACACCATGGTGAAATCATGGTTGTTGAATTGTATGGAGCCTTTCATTCGCAAGAGCTATATCTTCCTTACTACGGCTGATAGGATTTGGAAATCAATTACCAAGACTTATTCCTTTACTAGTGATATGATTAAAAAATTTGAAGTGAAACAAAAGCTATCTGCGCTTACTCAAGGGGAGCGTACAGTGACTGAGTATTATTCTGAGCTCTCATCACTCTGGCTGAAGTTGGATCATTACATAGTGTTTGAGTGTAATGATGCCGCAATCATGGAGAAATATCATAAGATCGTTAATGAAGATAGAGTGATGACATATCTTCAGGGGTTGTCGGGAGATTATGATTCTATCAAGAATCAATTGGTTGGTCAGGTTCCATTCCCAGCTGTTGAAGAAGCATACGGGCGAGTACAGTTAGAGGAGACTCGCAGACAGGTTATGGCCCCAGCATCTGCACCAGCTATTGATCGACATGCTCTTGTAGTTAGCAAGCTCACAGTATCTGATTCCCAGGGAACTATATCTAGCAGTACAACAAACCATACCACACTCGGGATACATGTTATTCTTTGTATCCACATTTTATGAGAAAAGGACGAGGTCGTGGTAGTGGTCGTAGCCGTAGTCGTAGACGTGGTCGAGGGTACCTTGGAGCTGATATGAGTTTTGGCAGGGATGGTAGTGTTCACCTGGCAGTATTTGAGGATACTCATTCAGTCTTAGACTCTGATCTTCAGTTGACATTATCTTCTAGATCATTCTATGTAGCAGAGGTCAATACCCTCCGACAGCTTGTGACACGCATGGACTCGAGTTCAGCTGCATCTACCAGTAGTGGCCTACACATAATGGAGGGGCAGTCAACAAACCCTTCTTTAGCCTATTATGTTTCCTCAAACCCGGTGCTAGAGTCTTTGTACCAACACCTTCGTCGCCTTGGTCATCCATCATTTGGTGTCTTAGAGCACATGTTTCCGAATATGACAAAAAAAATGTGATAGGAAAGAATTTCTTTGTGAACTGGCCAAACATGAACGGTCAGTGTATCCTTCCAAAAATAATAGAAGTTCATCTCTTTTTTTCTGCCATTCATACGGATGTGTGGGGGCCTCATCGGGCTCCTATTTATGATGGCCTTTGATGGTTTGTTGTGTTTGTCGATTGTCATTCTAGACTTACATGGGTCTATCTTTTAAAACACAAAAGTGAAGTTTTTAGGTGTTTTGATTCTTTTCTTAATATGATTCGAACTCGGTTCAATGCTACTGTTAAAATACTTCGCAGTGACAATGATACTGAGTATGAGGGGCCTTTTAAGTCATATTTGAACTTGTTTGGTATCATTCATCAAACGACTTATGTTAAAACCTCCCAACAAAATAGTGTTGCGGAACGGAAGATTGGCCATGTTACACAGGTTGCTCGATCATTGATGTTGACTATGCATGTCCCACTCTATCTTTGGGGGATGCCGTCTGTACTGTAGCATACGTGATTAACCATCTTTCATCTAGTTCTCTTCAGTTTCGCATGCCCAGCTCATTCATTCCAGGTCACCCTTCTGAAGGACTCATTTCTCGCCTATTTGCCAGTGTTTCTTTTGTTCATAACATTGCTCCCTCTCATGGAAAATTAGATCCCCGTGCTCTTAGGTGTGTTTTCATTGGGTATACCTCTTCCCAGAAGGGATATAGATGTTATCATCCGCCTTCTCGTCGCACCTATTTAGTCATGATGTTAGTTTTTGGGAAACCGTACCTTATTTTTCAGCTGGTTCCTCCTCCACTCTTCAGGGGGCGACACATACACTTGGTGAAGAGTTTGAGTCGTTAGCCCAGTCTCCGTCTTTCTTTATTCCATCATGCCTCCCTATTTACACTCGGTCTCAGGGGGAGACTTCTAGTCCTCCTACTGATAGTGCTCATACTCAGGCTCCTGACACTACTGTCAACAAACCACCAGAGTTGATAGTATATTCGAGGAGAAAACAGGTCATTACTACTTTGCTTGACCAAAGCACTTCCATTCCTAAGGCAGATCATACGGGTAAGGCATACGATCGTAAGGATACTATTGTTGATGAACTTGATATACCTATTGCCCTGAGAAAGGGTACCCGTTCTTACACTGACCATCCTGTTGCAGATTATATCTCTTATCATGCATTATCTATGCCCTCTCGTGCCTTTTTCTCATCCTTGTCTAGGGCTACCATTCCACAGGCTTAGCAGGAGGCAAATAATGACCCAAAGTGGAGGGCTGCTATGGTTGAAGAGATGGATGCTTTGAAGCATAATGATACTTTTCAGTTAAGCACTCTACCAATAGAGAAGAAGATAGTGGGGTGCAAATGGGTGTTCACAGTGAAGCAACGACCTGATGGGGTTGTTCAAAGATACAAGGCATGAGTGGTTGCAAAAGGGTACACTCAGAACTTATGGGATAGACTATCAGGAGACTTGCTCCAGTAGCAAAGATGAGTATTATCAGAATTCTCATATCGTATGCAGCTCATCTGGGTTGGGAGTTGCAGAAGTTGGACGTCAAGAATGCCTTCCTCAACGGTGTACTGAAGGAAGAAGTGTACATGGATGTTCCTCCAGGTTTTTCTTCATCTGCGAACTCAGGGAAGTGTGCAGATTAAGGAAGGCACTGTATGGGATGAAACAGTCCCCCAGGGCTTGGTTTAGCAGATTTAACAAGGCTGTGTGTAAGTTTGGGTACAACCCAAGTAATGCAGATCATACTTTGTTTACAAAGAGGAAGAATGGCAAGATCACAGTGTTAATCATCTATGTGGATGATATTGTTCTTACGGGAAATGACACTGATGAGATGAAGGAGATCAAGAGGCGGTTGGCCTTAGAGTTCTAGATGAAAGACTTGGGGAAACTGAAGTACTTCCTTGGCATCGAGGGATTCAGGTCCCCTTCGGGAATCTTCCTATCACAGAAGAAGTACACCCTTGATTTTTTAAGTGACACAGGAATGCTTGGATGCAAGCCAATTGACTCTCCTATCGAAGCTAATGTTAAGCTTGAGGAGAAGGTTGGAGATCCAGTGGACAGAATGAGGTACCAACAGTTAGTTGGCAGACTCTTATATCTTGCTCATACTCGACCAGACATTGCATTTGCGGTTGGAGTAGTGATCAGATTTATGCATGATCCATGAGAGCCTCATATGGAGGCAGTGTATAGGATTGTGAGGTACCTCAAGGGGACTCCAGGAAAGAGGTTATTGTTTGCATGGCACAACCACTTTAAGACCGAGATATATACAGATGCAAATTGGGGCATGTGTAGAGATGACAGGCAATCCACTAGAGGCTATTGTATCTTTGTTAGGGGAAATTTAGTTGCTTGGCGAAGTAAGAAGCAACATGTTACCTCCCGCTCTACTGCAGAAGCAGAGTATCGAGCCTTAGCAGACGGTGTCACCAATATTTTATGGACCCGAGGCCTTTTCAAGGAGCTAGGATATGTGTTATCAGGTCCTTCGACATTCTACTGTGATAACCAAGGTACTATTGATATTTCACATGATTCGGTGCAACATGATCGGATGAAGCATATTCAAATTGATCTGCACTTCATAAAAGGGAACATTCACTTTGGTAATATTGTTCTCAAGTTTGTAAAGTCTGAAGATCAATTGGCAGACATTCTCACAAAGGGGCTAAACGACAAAAAAGTTTTATTCTGATGTTGGCAAGTTGGGCATGCGAGATATCTACGCACCAACTTAAAGGGGAGTGTTAAAATATCAGAAAAATAGAATTAGTTAGTTACTAATATACCCCTATAGGGTTTATATGTGTTAGTATGTAGCCTCCATTGTAACTAAGTTCATATATACAAATATACAAAAAATCCCCAAATCCTCTCTCTCTCAGATCCTTACATATATATAACTCATATAATCTGATACTAAATGTTAACAGTTAGACATTTAGGCATAAAAGTGATAAACTCAACAATACTCAGTATATCCTGCTCGAATGTAGGGTAATGTGAAGCATGTTGAGTTGGAATACGCATCATTACTCCATCCTCCGGATAGAGCGGCTTATTTTTATAAAGACTTCCGATATATGACTAGTTAGCATGCTAAACGGACCACCAACGTCCAATTACCATGAGGAGTGGGTTTGCTATACTAAACCACTGGATTATGACTTTCGTAGTGATGAACTAAATTAAACTAGGCTTATAATAGATTAACTGCAGTCTTATGTCTATAGTATGCTCCAAATTGTAATGACTTGCTCTTGCTTTTGCACATTTATTTATAGTCAACTGTTTGTTATGGTAATATCTGATTTCTAGTGCTAGTTTAATTTATTCTGTTGACCTCGGACATACTTGGTGCACTAGTAACAATAGATTTTGGTCTATATTTGTCAATACATCTGTTTGGTTGATCAGATTTATAGCGCTTATAAGAAGAAAGCAAAGAAAAAATAACTCTGCACATACTTATTTTTTCCACTTATCAGACAACCCAAACAGGTCATTGCCATTTACAGCATTTTCTCATGGCATGCAAGAGAGTGCTAGAAGAAGCATACAATGATATGTAGTCTCAACATGAGTTTGATTCCTAGTTACATTTTATTTAATTTCGGCCTATTAGAGGTTTAATTGAATGTCTAACATCTTATGAAGGGTTTATGGGAATCTTACCATGTCAAAGGCAGATTGGAGAAGCTAAAAGGTTTTCACACTATAACCTGGTTAGAAAGCTTGATTCTAGTTTTGATTGTTTTATATAAACTATTGAATAAGTTTCGATTCATTCGCTCATTTACTCATTTATTCCATCGATTAAACTAACATTCATTCATTCTAAGTTGGCAATAAATGGTGCTCCTTTCTCCCACTTACATGATTGACATACCTTATCATAGAAAATTTGCATCCTATGAGATTCCTCTGTTACATATGTCATCATTCTCTTTTACACATTTATTTTTGGGGTTAAATATCAAAGTGCGCAAAGAAGTAACGTCTATATATCAATTACAGCAAAATCCAGCGGCATCTCGAATTGATAACTAAAGTAAAATTTAAAATCAAATTTGTTGCTATATTCCATTAAATAAATAATGCAGTTACGCACGTGGCAATCTATAGTTCACGTAGCAATCCATATAGCTAGTTGAGTGATTTGCCGAGTATCACTTTAAATGAACTTTAAATTATAAATAATAAATATTTACATAATAATTGTATTTTTAAGGTTTAAAGTGCATATAAATAATAATTTATTTGAAACTTGGCAAATTATATATGATTTAATATTAAAATATAATTTTATAAATGTTGAATTATTATAAAAACAATCACTAAGTGACGTGTATATATATACCTTTATATTAAAGCGGAACACAAGCTGTTTGTCATCATTACCATCACCCACTTAAATAGTTATAATATTAATTTTGTTAAACTAAAAATTATTAACTAAGAACTCTTTTAATATTAAAAATTTAAATATTAACACTAAACTCAAAACAATCCAAACACTTTCGATATACCTACTTCAGAATTAGTCAAATGAGAAACAATTATTCTACTTAAATAAGAATTGTCTCTTATCTATCTTTTATATATATATATATATATATATATATATAATTTAATAATATATTTATAATTTTTAAATATCATTCTAATTAACTTAAAATCAGTATATTAGGTTTGACTGAATAAGAAGTTTCTTTTCAATTAATATATTACATTAAACTCTTTATATTTAGTTTATAATAAATTTTAAACACATAAATAATATGTATTAAAAAATAAATAGTGATCTTAATTAAATGCAAAATTATTATTCTATCTAAATAAGAAGTCGTTTTCAATTATTTATATTTTATTATTAATTAATATTTTTTTATATATTTTATGTTCATATATTTTTTAAAATTTTTAAAATAATAATTTCAGTTAAAAGAAAAGTTATTATTCTAACCGTAATTAATTAGAAGTTTTTCTCTCAATTTATATCTTATAATTAATTTTTTTATATTTAAGCAAGAACTTCATAATAGTGATAAACTCAACAATACTCAGTATATCCGGCTCGAATGCAGGGTAAGATGTAGAGCAGGGTAAGATGTAGCATGTTGAGTTAGACTGCACATCCTTACTCCTTCCTTAGGATAGAGTTGCTTGTTTATGTAAGGACTTCCGACATATGCCTAGTTAGCATGCTGAGTGGACCGTCGACCTCCTATTACCTTGAGGAGTGGGTTATTTTCTATATTAAACCATTGGGTTACTTAGTCACTCGAACTCAGGCACACGAACTCGGGCAGAGAGTGTTGGACACTATACATATTCGAGTATCAGACTCGATATTCCTAAAAATTAACGACACAAGACCCTATCGATATTTTGAACACGAGTGTGGGAATAAGGCATAATTCATTATTAATCAAGTAAATTAAACAAATTTATCATAAAAAAAATGACCATATAGTCAAATTACACATGATTTTGTAAATATTTGTTTTTAATTTTTTTAGATTACGGATGGTTTTTTCTTAGTCCAGTAATAATATACCACTTATACTAATTTATAAAAATTATAGCTAATATATATATATATATATATATATTTTAATCTTTTGTGATATTTGGGTTGGCCAAAGCGTCTAGTTTTTGGTCAAAGGATCTGGAACGGAATAAGTATCGCATTGAGTGTCATTGAAGTGTTTGACAGGGGACGATAACCAAACTGAAGAGTTAGAGTTAACATAGTTGATTTAAGACTTTAGTAGTGATGAACTAAATTAAAGTATGCTTACTTCAGCTGTAGATTAAATGCAGCCTTATGTCTTGAGTATGCTACAAATTGTAATGACATGCTCTTGCCTTTATACATTCATATTAAGTGTTTGTTATAATAATAATTTCCAGTATAAATTTAATTTCTTCTATTGATCTAGAACATACTCGGTGCACTAGTGAGAATAATCTTTGTTGGTTTATCTTTTTTAACATATTGAGGCTGTTTGGGTGATAGGATTTATACCGCTTATTAGAGGAAAGTAAAGAAACAGTAACTTTGCACGTACTTATTTTTTACACTTATCTGACAATCTAAAGATGTCATTGCCATTTACAGTATTTTTTCATAGGATGGGAGAGTCTTAGAAGAAGCATGCTATGATATGTATTATCAATATGAGATTGATTCCTAGTTACATTTTATTCATTTTCATCATGTTAGAGGTTTATTAGAGTGTCTGATATCTTATGAAAGATTTATAGGATTCTTTACCATGTCTAGGGAAGATTGGAGAAGCTAAACGGTTTTCACACTATAACCTGGTTAGTAAACCTGATTCTGGTTTTATATTTTATGTGAACTATTGTATAAGTTTTAATTCATTCCCTCATCCATTAAATATCAAAGTGATCAAAGAAGTAACGTCTAAAATCAAATTGTTCACCATTCCATCAAATAAATAATGTCGTTACTCGCATGGCAAGCTACATTTCGCGTGGCAGTCCACCTGGCTAGTTTAGTGATCTACTTATATAATAGGACGCAAGGATACGGGTGGGGGTTCCGGGTGCACAGTGCGGAGATTTGACAAAATTAAAAATATGAGAACTCTGGTGCGGGGATACGGCATATAAATAATATATATATTATATTTCATATATTAGAATCTACAAATAGTATTAAATATTTATGTAATTAAAACACATATATAATCATCCACGTAATACTGACAAACTAATTATTTTTTGAAACCAATTACAAGAAAACCTAACTTTCACTGAAAACAGTAGATTCCATCTCTGGTTCATCAAGTGAGAGGTTCGCAATCTCAAGCTCCTCGGCACCATCAAATGGATTGAATTGATCCCCTCCAGCATCCCATAACCTTGTCTCTCCTTTCAAATATTGGTCCGTTTTTCTAGAAAGGAGTCGAAGATTGTTCTGAATAAAAACAAGTCTTCTGCTCGAGATGGTAATATTTTATTCCTTTGAATTGAGTGAACAAACGAATATGTATTCCAATTCCTCTTCACAAATTCATGAAGAACAACTAAAATTTTCTATTTACTCTTTATAAAATAGATAAATATGGGATAAAATAATTTTAACTTTAATTTGTAAATAAATAACAAAATTATGTTCACTTCACTATTTAAATAGTTCTAATTTAAATCTTTTTAATATATAAATAAAATAACCCTTTTCTTTTAATATATATTAATTTCATATATTAATATTAAATTTTACATAATAATAATAATAATATATTTAAGCGTTAAAGTGCGTATAATTAATAAGTTATTTGAAACTTGACAAGTTATATATGATTTAATATGTTTTTTATAAAAGTTGAATAATTATCAAAATGGTCAATAAGTGATGCTCATATATCACATAAGTTACTAAACTCTTAATAATGAGGATTTCCACGTGAATAACGTTTTTGTTTATTTAACAATTATTAATCAAGTTAGTGATAAGCTCACTGAATACAACCTTAGTGCTAGAAAGAGGTTTCATGAAGTAAACAACTGAGGATGCTCATTATCCGAAACCCTGAACTTAGGTTACAACTCAGATATATGACGATGAATTTGTTGTAATGTTTGTACTTCTTAACGGATCCCACCCCATTGGACAAGACAACAATATTTTTCCTTTTTTTTGCTAAATTAAGATATTAATACTTTTTAAAAAATTATGTGTATAAAGTGGAAATAAATCTAAAATTTATGTTTTTGAAAGATATTGCTATTGTTTGGTTTGGAAATGGATATTGTATTAATTGTAATTGGATTACTTGAATTTCCTAATACTAGAATTTCCAAATACTAGAGCAAATAGCAGTGGTGAACATTTATTTTGTATATCCTTTGACGTAGGTTAGGACGACAGAGGCACTTGTGGTTTTGTGAGGTTACATCAATAAAGGCATTTATCCTATTATGGTTCAATTTTTAATAAAGATATATGGTCAAATTGTAGAAATTAATATATAATCTTATTATATTGAAAGAATATAGAAAATATAAAGTTGGGCCAAAACGTTCATGTGACAGGCGGTCCCATTCTACTTGTACAGTTAATAAATATTATATTTTTTCATTTCAAATAATGATTCCCCAAATCCCTGTTATAATGGTCATTTCAGGGTTTTTGGGTATTGCAGTAGTGCTTGTGAACCCTTAATTGCTAATTGTTTCCTTCTTAAATTGTGATTCATTGTGCTTTATGAGTATTTGGATCATAATTGTATCAGGTTTATCGATTTTTCTTTGCCTGTATGTATATCTGTAGTTTATTTACCCCGTAAAAGTGATCTAAACTTTCCTAGACCGATTATGCACTAGTTTAAATTATGTAACCTTTGTGTAGAAACATGTTTACCTAGCCTTTGTGAAGAAAAATGTTTGTTATTGCCTATATGTCTTACTCTAAATTAGTCATTATCTACCCCCTAATTATTTCTTATTGTTTTACGATTAGGATGATAAGTTTGGAATTTTTATGTTGAATTATATTGAACAAATTATTTATTACTCATTGAGAGTTCTTTATATATTTGCTGAAAAATATTATCAAATGCAGTTAAAATTTGTTCTTATATGCTCAATAGCCATACAAAGAATTACTAAAGGCACAAGAAATAGATTTTATATGATAAATTAATATAGTGATCCAAATCTAGCTTAGACATTTAAGAAATGACTTTAATGGTGATAAACTAAACAATACTTGATATAGGATGTAGGGTAAGATGTAGCGTGTTTAGTTAGAATATGCATCTTTATCCCCACCTGTAAAGACTTCTGACATATGCCTAGTTAGCACTGAACGGACCGTCAACCTTGAGAAGTGGGTTATTTTCTATACTAAACCATTGGGTTACTTAGTCATTCGAACTCGGGTACGCAGTGTCGGACACAACACATATCCCAATATCAGACTTAATATTCTTAAAAATTAATGACACATGATGCTATCCATATTTTGGACATAAGTGTGGGGACAAGTCATAATTCTTTAGTAATCAAGTATATTGAACAAATTTAACATAAGATAAATGTCCATTTTCAAATTATACATGATTTTATTAAGAATTTTGTAGATTACGGATGTTATTTTCTTGATGGCATTGGGGCCATACAAGGTTGTTGGCTCAGTCTATTACTGCATATTGCTCCAGCGGTAAAGTGCCAGTGTAGTACTTCATCAAGTTATTATTATTATTATTATTATTATTATTATTATTATTATTATTATTATTATTATTATTATTATTATTATTAT
>JAUEJK010097924.1:0-11631 GCA_032274865.1 Eryngium alpinum | reverse complement strand
GCAACATCAATCTTTCTGCATGAACCAAACCATTGCAGAAAGACCCATACATATAAATTATATAATTTTTACAATTTTGGTTTATTCGGTTAACCGAATTTTTTTTAAAAAAAAATCGAACCGAACCGAAAATAAATCAGTTTACAAAATCTACAACCAAACCAAACCAAACCAAATTTAATAAAAAACCGAGCCAAATTTTACGGTTCAGTTCGGTTCGGTTCTGCTCACCCCTAATCGAAACTTACTGGAAACCGCAACTTCTTCCAGCAAGACACACGCCCTCATATGCCACCGTGATGCATGGAGCATGAGATACACGGGCCACCAGATGGGCATTTTTTCTGTTGTTTCTTGTGACGTGAGGCTTTAATCACCAGAAGTCCATGTATATGGTTTTTCTGTAATGATCAGGTGTTTTGTGTCTACATAGGTCATGTTTGGTATAACATTTTTTAAGTTTAGAAACGGAATTAAGGAACGCTTTCCTTTATGAACTGTTTGGTTAAATAATTAAGTAATTATTATTATTATTGTAACGTAAATAAAATCCCTAAATCTTTATCGATAAAAAATGAGCTAAAAAAGTAAAGATTAGTGGCCTAATTTGTTTCCCTTATATAATTTATACCAAACACTTAATAACAAGGTTATCATTACCATTTCCCCTCTTTAATCATTTTCTTTCCATTCCGTTTCCTATTTTCATACCAAACGCCCACTTAATTTTTTGTGATTCCTTCTTCTTCTAGGTAAATTTGTTGCTCGTATTAATATGATTTGGGACGCACACTAATTGCTAGGGTTGTTTATGACTGAAGTCTTCATTTTTACGGTCAGGATTTAGTTTATAAGATTTGTTTAATTTTAGTTGGATAATTAATTATTTTCGAGTAATATTTTTCGTGGTTCCAAATTCTGCGAATTTTCGGAGTTGTTAATTTACGGACTCTGCTTTAATAGTGGAAACTATGTAGGTATTGGTGTTGAAAATATGTTTATGTGGACTATTTGTTGCAGGTTTCTTCCTGGTATTGAAGTTTTTTGCGTGGATATATATGTTTTATGTTCGCGTATTAATTAAAGCAATATCGTGGATTGTTACGGTTGAAAGTGTATAGTCTTGGTGAGTGGTTTTTGTCCTTTGCTTTGCGGAGATATCTAACATATTTAGAATCCACAGTATCAGTTTCTATGATATTCTTGTTCATCTTTAACTAGTGCTCTTGTTAACGCGGGTGATGAACGTGTTGATCTTGCCTCTTTTCTTCCTTGGGTAATTTATTTAAGCGCTATTGATTATATGAAGAGTTCTCTTACTAATTTGTCCAATTTTCAAGCTACACCTACTTGTGTTGTTACTCTTGTTAATGGTGCTCAAGCTGTGGTGTGGTGAAGGGATCTCTGTCTTTATCGCTACTCTCTACTCTATATGTACATGGATTTCCGTCTAAGTTGCTTTCGTTAGCAAGTTGACAAGATCGTGCAATTATTCTTTCACCTTCTATCTTGGTTCGTGTATATTTCAGGATTTCACAAAAAAAAAGGTGTTCGGTAGAGGTCATGTTTTGGTGGATTATATCTGCTAGAGAGGCCGAATTTTCATTCTGTTGCATGACACAATGTTATTTTCCCCATTTTGTTGTAGGCTAGGTCATCCTTCTCTATCCAGTTTAAAATGGTTGATGCCATCATTCAATCATTTGAACATCTTAGACTTCGAGGGTTGTCAGTTCGGAAAACACCATCGCGTGTCCTAACCCCATCAAGTAAATTAGAGGGTTGAGCAACCTTAATTTAGTTTATTCATATGTTTGGGGCCTTATCAGATAGTGTCTGGGTTATCGCTACTAAGCTACTTTGCTACCTTGGTGGATGATTTCTCCCGTGTTACATGGCTTTTGTTTATGAAGTCTCAGTCCGATGTAAATTCAGTCTTCACTAATTTTATAGCTGAAATACGTACTCAATTTGGTTTGCCTTTAAAATTTTATATAGTGATAATGATAAACAATAATTTTTGACTCCTTTCACTTCTTCCATGAGGAGACATGGTATGCTTCATCAATCCTCCTTCACAGATACTTATCAGCATATGGTGTCATCGAGAAGAAAAACCAATATCTTTTGGAAACAGCTCATGTGAGGACAAGAAAAGATTCAAATGGGTACTATTCCTACAAATCATGTAAGGACGGTAGAGCAACTTGCAGATATTAGATTTGTTTTACTTTGTTCCATTCTATATTGAGTTGGAATACCTTAGATTGATATAATACATGTTTAATGAGATATTGGAAACAAAGCTTTTTTGGAAGTAACTTATGTGAATAAATAAAATGATAGGAGAACAACTGCAAAAATCATCCCAGAAGCTAGAACACCCATTCTAGAGACAACACAACGGGAACAAGTGCCTATTGGGATTCCGCCTCGAATTCCTATATGGGTTAGAATTCTATTCCGAACCGAAGTCTTATTTGTGATAATTTAGGTGTGTCTTATGTTGGTAGGAATATCTTTTGTGGTAGAATTCCTATTTAGAATAAGAAAATAGATAATTGACATAAATAAAAATACGAAGTAGATTACGAAAAGGTTAATTTTTTGAGCCTATAAATTGAGATTTTTTAAGGCTTTTGTGGGTATGCAAAACTAGAGGATTGCGTGTTTAGAGAGAACATACACGAAAGAGAGTTTTGCATCAAATTGAGATGATTATATCTTGAGTGTTGAGTGAGAGGATCGACCCCATTCTTGTAATACATTCATATTATAGTGGTTTGTGGTTTTTTACTCCCTTGAGAGTTTTCCACGTATATCTGGGTGTTGATTATTTTTGTGTTTTTGTTTTAAGTTTTATTAAAAATGATTATTTGTTGAAGCAATCCTCAAAAGATAGGGTTTTAGGAGAGGTCATTGTCAAGGAGAGGGTGGAGGCAATCATAAATTTAATTTAGAGAATTGAGGATCACGGGGCCATCCATGGTTGGATCGAGCTGATTTTTGGACAGTAACTTCCTAACATACAAATTTAAAATATGAACGGTGGAGATCGGATTTTGAGTTAGGGAGGATCTGATTTTGGGTGTCCAAAGTAGGTTGTTGTTTAGTGAAAGTTGGTCTTGTGTTAAATTTTGGGCTTCATGGAGGATCTCCGAAGTTTTACGGGAAGATAGACTTTACCTTGTGGCAGGAAATCGTCAAAGACGTGTTGATTTAACAAGGTCTTGATGATGGATTGGAAAAGAAGAAGTCGGATAAGATGGAGGAAGCGAATTGGAAGATCATCCAGAAAAGACCGTCAAGGACATTTAGGCTTCCACTTGCACCCGAACTGACAGAATGACGGGATCGACTCCGTTCTTGTAATAAATTCATACTATAGTGGTTTGTGGTTTTTTACCCTCCCTTGAGAGTTTTCCACGTATATCTTAGTGTTGGTGTTTAAGTTTTATTGACAATGATTATTTGAAGCGATCCTAACAAACTGGTATCAAGAGCTAGGGTTTTAGGAGAGGTTATTGTCAAGGGGGGAGGCAATCATGAATTTAATTTAGAGAATGGACGATAGCAGGTCCATCCACGGTTGGATGGAGCTGATTTTGGATAGCAACTTCGTAACATATATATCTAAAATCTGAATGGTGGAGATTGGATTTTGAGTTGGGGAGGATCTGATTTTGGATGTCCGAAGCAAGTTGTTACTGTTTAGTGAAAGTTGGTCTTGTGTTATATTTTGGGCTTCACGGAGGATCTCAGATCGCTGAAGGTTGATGCACCGAAGTTTGACGGGAAGATAGATTTTACCTTGTGTCAGGCAATCCTCAAAGAGGTGCTGATTTAACAAGGTCTTGATGATGGTTTAGAAAAGAGGAAGCGGGATAAGATGGAGGAATCGAATTGGAAGATCATCCAAAAGAGAGCGGCAAGTACAATTAGACTTTCACTTGCACCCGAGTTGAGATATGGTGTTTTGAATGAGAAAACACCTAAAGAATTATGAGACTAGTTGTAAGGCAAATATCTCTATGTCGAAGTCTTTGACCAACTGACTTAATTTGAAGATGGAGTTGTACTCATTAAAACTGGATGATAATGGTATGAGGAAAAAATGTTGCAGTTGTCATTGTTGCATACATGAGAGAGTTTTGCGTCAAAGTGAGGTAATTGTATTCTTGAATGTTGAGTAAGAAGATCGACTCCATTCTTGTAATACATTCATATTATAGTGGTTTGTGGTTTTTCACCCTCCCTTGAGGGTTTTTCACGTATATTGTAGTGTTGATTTTTTTTCGTGTTTGTGTTTAAGTTTTATTGACAATGATTATTTATTTAAGCGACCGTAACAGCGTTTCGCATTGCAAAAAACTAGTTCCAGTACATGCAAGCGAAATATGGAGATAGAGACCACATGTTCTCTAAACTGGGAACATGCCTGCATATTAGTGCCACAATATATGCTCGGAAAGGATGTTCTTAGGCAGATTTTGAGCTTTTCCCTAATTATTTGGTAGTTTAGTTCCAACTTAAATTAGGTAGCATATAGACCTCAAATACTATTAGTATAAACGGATAGACTAGTTTAGGTTTATTAGATTAAAGAGATTTTAGAAAGAAAATCACTTGTAGCTGCAAAAGAGATTATTTTCAGAGGATCAAAGGAATTCATTGGTGATTCTTTAAAATTGTATCCTTCTACTCTTAAAACTCTGGGATCATGGTTTCCGCTATATATACAGATTATGAGACTAATATTTTTTTATTCTTAATAGTTGACAATAAGCATAATAACCAGAATGTTGTATGGCTAACAAAACGTGTGGATTATTATAGGTATCTAGTATAATAGTAAAATAATTTTTTTTGGATATGTTATATTTGTTAACATGACGTGTGTGTATATATATACTAGTAGTAGTGCCCGCTTCCCAGGGCTTTTCACATTGTTATAAATGTTTTGGCAACCTTTTTCATGTTAACAGTTAGTTCGTTGTTGTGTTTGTAAGCAGAAGTTGTGTATGAGAAGTAATTGTGTGGTAAATTCTTTTATTATGTACGAATCTTATAAAAAATATAAATGTGTTATATGACAGGTTATGAAACATGTTAGACGGATATATACATGTTCAACGAATCTTATAAAACATGCTAAATTGATTTGGATGCCTAATTATAATTGCTGACGATAAAAACTATATATTTTCGAGATAGCATGGCTCTTAAAAAACAATAGAGTTTATGAAACATGTTAAACGGATACATGAAGAAACCGAAGTAGGACATAAATAGTCAAACATAAAAGAAACACTAAGGGCTCAAGTATAAACATCCTTAAGTTATATACGCTTACTTGTACCATTGCTCCGAAAGCGATTAAAATTGAACTACTCTTGTGTACATACAAATTACTTCATATATTGACACATATAAGACGCATTAAGTAAATGTAATCCTGACCATTTGCTTATACTAATATTAAAATATCAAAACGCGTAAGAGTAATAAGTTTCACGATAATGCTGGCAAAATAAGGCATCATATATTTATATTTTTGAAAAAAAAATAAACCTTTTATTCTAATTAATATATCTTTAATAGCCAAAAATCTCGATTATAAATCCATAAGAACTATCTTGCAGTGATCGGCCTCAACTTAGGCTTGCATTAAGCCCGACAACTTGCAGCAGGGCTTGAAGATCTTGCTGATTTTCTTCCTGCATCTTTGGCGGCCATTGTGAGTTATTTTTCAGCTGAGGTAACCTGAGGAATTTGGAAGACTGCTTCTATTAATGGAACTGATTGGTCTAGCCCTGCTGCCAATTAAGACATCAATGAACAACATATACATAAAATATTGGCTAATACTGGACTAAACGTACCAGGTCTTGGTGGAGTTGGTAGCTCTCTGGCTACTCTTCCTTTACCCCTGGCTGCTCTTGTTAGCCTCACAATATCGTACAGACTCGACAGGGAAACTGACCGCTACCTTGAATACACTTGCTACTGGTCGCCCTGGCCATCCATGCCCATCATAGCATCTCTATGGGCTCAAAAGGTAATTAAAGCATTAGAACAATTTGTTTTCTCTGCGTCCTATAACGTGTTCCAACATGATAGCCAGGCTGTAGTTCAGTTTCTTATGGTGTGCTTCAGATCTACTTCGGGCTAAACTCATCCCATCTTAAACAGTGGTGGTGTCGGTGCCCTTCTTGGTCATGGTTTTGGCTCTCATATCTCTGGTGGACTTGCTCATTGCGCCTGTGACACTAAAATTTACAAATCTAATTTAAATGGATAGGTAGTAACTAAATTGCATCGCAGATTCAACAAAGAAAGATAGCGCACAGAGTTGTTCCATATTGTATGATTCTCCACACCTGCACGGAAAACACGTGGTCAAATATATTGCAGCAGCAATCAATAGAAAAAGTAACAACAATTTAGATAATTATATAAAAATTATAAACACGACATTAGTACTTTTAAATAAATTCAAATAATAGTGAGAAGCATTATTTGTTCTCAAATACATTCAAACAATTATAAACCCAACCAACTTCTAAAATAAAGTTAGAGGAACTCAATTTTATATATAGTTCCGTTTCTCCGATCTTGAAGGTCTAAAATCTCAGTTACCAAGACAAACAGCTATAAACAAATCTAAATGAACACAATTCTAAATTTCAAAATTATTACTCAGTTCGATTTGAAGTAGTAAGTGAGGATAACAATTATGAATTTTTTATGTACATATGATAGAATCATTAGACTCATGCTCAATGTGGTTTCCAACTTGCATATGGGGCTGGTCCACATTGAAAGCGATACTTTCTCTAAACGTATCAATTTAAATGTATTGATATTAAAAGCAAAGTTAAAACAATTTTTTATATTATTGTTTCCCGAACCATTTACCTGCAATGAAGTTATAGAACAATGGTATTAGAGCTCCAGAAAATCCCCCAAGCTAAGAATGTATATATTTGTCCCTAAAAAGAGATGTTGAGCATTCATAAACAACAGACACAAACCAAGAGTTCGGTGATTGAGAATGATGAATCTATCATCCATAATATTAACTCATGTACACCTACGACAGAGCTACAGGCTAAAAGAGTACATGCACAACTCACTGAGTTGAAATCAAATTCTACCTGAAAGAACAAAAGCATAAACTACAACAGCATCAATACGCTTCTCAACAGCAGGAAAATTTTCTCGTAAATTGAATCAAAAGTCACAGTTATAGGAAGTTAGTCTCTTGTGCTTCTTTGCCAGCTGATTAACACATTCTGGTTAATACAACTCCAACGGGAGAATTAGATATCTTATTATAGTATCTAAGTTTACGATAGTAAGAAGGGGAGATTTAAAATTTCTTTACTGTGTCACCTTTTGTGAGGTATCCCACTGCTGCTGCAGTGCTAAAAACGAATGTTCTTACATTTGATTTAAGTGGTGGTACTTTTGATGTCTCTCATCTCACAATTGAAGAGGGTTTTGAAGTGAAGCCACTGCTGGTGCACTCGTGTAGGTTCATGAGCGACTTAAGGTATTCAGAGGCCTAAAGCAAACTCGTAAAGAGAAGCTGTTAAAATTTAAATAAAATAAAATATTTGAACTATTTTATTTTTAATATTAGTGTAATATGTTTTACAGTTATTATAAACTTAGTAAGGAATTACTTTTAATTTGATCTATTGGAGCTTATTATTTCTAATATATATGATTTATTCTTTATGAAATAAGCATTGAGATAGATAAGAACCAAATGTAGCTGTGTAGGAGGTGAAGGTTTTGATAGCAGCGTGGAGAACTATATTGCTCAGGAGTATAGAAAGAAGAACAAAAAAGATATTACTGAAAATGCTAAAGCTCTTAAGAAACTTAGGACTTCAGGTGAAGAGATACATTCTTAATAAAGCATCTAAGTTTAGTGTATTGTATAAATTTGAGGGTTGACCCTAGTAGATACATACATATTTTGTCTCTTTATTGGCAAATCATATAAAAATCAAATTACTACCAGCTATGATGACAAAATGACATCTCTGTCTATCTACCGTGGACTAATACATAGGAGGAGATGCAGATAACATCTAATCTAGCAAAGGTGTGCCTGTTGTTAGACCCCGACCGTTAAAATTAAATTGCTTAATGTACATATAGTGCATATGTGTATATAGATTTTGCAGTTGCTGGTAATGCACAAAACTCCTAAAATTAAATTGACATAAATATAGATTTTCATAAAATTCTAAGACAAAATTAAGTGCACATTATACATCTATGTAATGTAATAGAGTTTTTTATCATATCAATTACAGGAATTAGGAATTAGGAATTATACCCGTAATGAGAGTAGAATTCAGTTCATGTATATCCAATTAATCACCGATGCCGGAGTCGGCAAGAAGTAGAAGAGCATGGACACGGAACATTCACCCGGCATCTTGCTTAGCTCAGAATAAGCACTTTCTCCATCGTCTCTTTATAGCAGTTAAGTGAAAATAGATATTATTAGTTGTTTATTTCGCTGCATATTGTAGTCTTTTACTCATATAAATCAGTAAATAAATAAGAATTTATACGAAAATCATCATAAAACCAGTCCTGTGTAGGGGTAATAAAGCTATAAATTAAAAAAATTCTATTTACCTCTACATTCAGATACACCTGCATATATATGCAGCGTCAAACATCAAAATAAGGTAAATGTTATGAACACCTAACTGAATTAACCTGCAAAATTCACATATAAATTTGAATAAATACATTAGCTAACACGGGTAAGAAAGATATACAAAAAATTAAAGTAATGAGAAGAAGATAAATTTACCATACCTTGAATTGGTTGATTAAGGATATACTGACTTTTGCGATTAACTTGATGGACAGCAGAAAGAGCCCCTAATTTGTATTACATGATTTTTTTTAAACAGGGATAAAATACGTAAAATGTCTCTTAATAGTTAGCTCATGTTTTAGGAATAGATAGATACCCGTTCTGATAATATAAGATCCTAACTTATAGCAATTAAATAGACACGCTTTATACACGGTTGACAATATAAAATTAAATATATAAAAAAGCATAATATATAGGCAGTCTGTTTCAACTTTAGGGTTTCCTTTTCCTTTCGCTACTATATTCTGATTGAAACTTTTTTGGGTGTCATGTGGCGAAACTTATTGTTCCGATTGAAAAATTCCTCCGTCTCTACAAACTATTCAGGTATGTTTTGTGCACTTCTACGGCAGTTCTTAGTATCCAATTGGGAAGATAAGCCTGACTATATGTAACAACATTCCTCGCTATAAGTTATTAGCGAGGAACACAGTGAGATACAATAGCAGTACGAAAGAAAGACCTATCACGCACACATGGAAGTGACGATGTTTCAAAAATCATAACCGAAGCTCGCCAACATTAAATTAGAGTCTTCTACCAGAATTCAGGCAGTTGATTAATGCTTAATTCCAAGTAAATAATATGATTTACAACACCACAGAGTATGCAAATATGCTTGTTCTACCGGTGTGAGCAAGGTTTCATAAGAAACATTATGCAGTTCACTCGTGCCCACAATTGGGGTTAAACAAACATTCTCATGTCCACCTAAGTACAAAAACAAAGTACTTATCATATATAAACACATACAGTAAAGTGAAGATAATACATATAGTCCTCTTCATAACTTGTATTATACAGCAAATATTCAGCAATCCGAAATCCAAAAATAATTTTAAATGCTTTGTAAGAGTTATTACCAGAAACATATGAGGAGAACACTTGCTCATGTCCATTCGGTACAAAAATATTTTCTTTGTCAGCTGCATCGCAATCAGTTTGGTCAAAAAATTAAAATCAAAGATTACATACAACCACGTATTTCAAATTACGGCACATGAGAGCTTCATATGTAACCTTTGTCAAACAATAATGGTCCAGATTTCCGTTTTCTCCTACGCTGAAATATTATCAGAGTTGAAAATTTTCTGAGAGAAGCTTCAAGCTTTTTCACCCTCTTCCCCAATCATCAAGAGGAGAACTAAATAGATAATACAAAATTCAAATGCTTTGGTGAAGAATCCGGAGAAGATACGGGAGAAAGAATGGGTGAAGAATCGTCCCCTGAGTTCATTTCTCAAATAACAGAAGATAGTGATGAAACGGTCTAGGAAGAAATCTACAATTCGGATGAATATGAAGAAGACGTACGGGGGATTTCCTTATTTCAAAAAAAAAATCTGGAAGCTAGTTGAGTTTTGCAAATAGTGTAAGCGGGAAAGAATGTGGTGTAGTACAATTTAGATTTTGAATTGGGGAACCACTGTTCCAAATGAGGAACAAAAAGCTTCCGAAGAAAGCTTTATACACAGGATACCTCGGGAAACATGTCTCTCAGGAATTAAATAAAAGTAAAAATAGGGATTAAAGTAAAAGGACGAGAGAGAATAAGGAATCGAGTAAAAGACTTTGCTACCCCTGTCTACAGGAAAATAGCACTCCGCTTTTATATATAGAAAGGATATACCCACACACGCACACATGTACACATTTGCTACTTTGAACTTTTTCATAAAATTGGCGGACTAGTTCCTAACTTCCATTATAAAGCGATGTTGATGAGCTTACTTAGAGTGTTATCCTCTTTTAGGGTCTAGAACCATAGCACCGGTCTCTTCTTCGGGTGGCTGGGGAGAGTCATCGAGAAAAGCAAATCATATCGGCATTTGAGGAAGGCTCACATTCTTCTCTCTAAGAAATTCTTAGTAGTCGAAGTCTTCGAATCAGAAAACCTCCCTTTTAACTCCAAAGGACCTATTTTGTATGCTTGATCTCTTTCTGGGGATCGAAGCCCGTACTTTTCCCATTGCTTCATGAATCTCTGTTTGTGGTCTTCCCGGATTCATAGGAGGAAGGGAGGCCCCTTCTTTCTATCTAAGATCAATCTTGTAACCTCCTAATGCTCCTCGTTGTGCTTACACAAATCCTGAGAAAACTTAGATGAGAATTCTCCCATGGTTTTAGATCCACAATTCAAGGGCATTAAGCATATACCTACTTCTCTCTCCAAGACAACCTAATACTTGACCTACTTCATGCTACATCAAAATTCTACTAATAGAATGAACCTTTGGGTTTAAGAGTTTCAAATTCTTTAACCTTTATTGACTGAGGGGCATAAGTACTAATTTCAGTCTATTGAGACTCAGAGGTTATAGATACTAGACTGACTGAGTTGCCTTCGGGCCAATGAACTACCTTTAGAGAGGGATTGACAAGGATAGTTAGAGCTAATTTGGTAAAGGAAAGACTTTTGTCTCTAATACAACATTAACTGGAAAGGATTCACTAGTATCGGAGGTTTTATTTATATAATATATATATATATATATATATATATATAATTCGTTTTACTATATATTTTACACTACACATTGTGGGTTTCTCTAATTAAGTAGCTTCTAGTCAAACATAATCAAATTAAGAAATTATGAGTTTTATTTATGAAAAAAATATTGATTGCTTAACTATATTAAATTTTAATAGTTATATCAACTTAAAAAAACCACATCAGCTCGGTAGTTAATGGAATGGTAAGTTTCTAACAACCCAAAGAG
>JAUEJK010097923.1:7669-18186 GCA_032274865.1 Eryngium alpinum | reverse complement strand
AGATATGATATATCAATGGATCATCAATTTGTCCTCTTGTAAAGATCAAAAGAATATCCTGCTCAGTCATGTGCTACCAATAATATAAGTTAGCACATAATTTATACTAAGATAAGGTACTTCTAGACCAAATAATTTCTTTTTTTATTATATTATTCGATCTTCAGGTCGAGACAAAATAATAATTTTCTAATCTTTTATTTTGAATCGATGTCAAATTCTTCAAACAAGTTTCAAATCTCTTCTGAAGTTTCTATATGATTTTGAACATTCAATCGTTCTGACCTGAAAACGCCTCATAATAAAATACATGAAATAGTAGGATGATCAAATATTTACAGAAAAATGTTAAATCATGTCTTAATTGATTAGTTTTTCATACTCAATATTTCTCTTTCAGAGTACCTGTAGTATATTTGCATATGCACAATAGAACAACAAAGATAAACAAACATTATGATACAAAAGCATAGCTAATTATATGCATGCATCCTAATTTGTTGAACAAATCAGTTTCAGTTCACTCTGGCCAGAGATTTTCTGAGTTGTTATATACTAAATCAGACTAATTATGTAATTTATCTCATGAAATCATTATAGACACTTAATATATCCGAACATACACTTTTGGAATCTCTGAAGAGTTTAAGAAGTATGAAAAAATATATTACAGTGTATCTTCTTCATCAATCCATCAGAGATCATATTGGACTGCAGGCCCAAATACATTTATTTTCTGCAATCTTTTGCAGTCACATTCGGATGTCTAAAATATCCAATCACTTGTTTCTCGAGATTTTATCTTCTTTTGGTTTCATCTCAATTTCAGTGGTAACATAATTCATTAATTTAAATTCATCAATCTCTTATAGAGTATCCACTTCGAGGAATTTCTATTATAAGGCCTACACATCTTGTGTGTCGTTAGTTATATCTTAATCTTTTCAGGAGTGTTTTCAATGTATTTACAATTGGATCTAATATTTAATCATATCTTTACCATGCCTTAGATCCATTTAATAATAATGTTTGTCCTTTCAATATTTGGACGACAGGTCCATAAAACTTTACACTTACAAGACTTGTCAAATCTCATTTGACATTTTGCAACATTCTCTGTTCGTAATCCTCGTTTTTCATCATTACATAAAGCGCTATTCTATATACAAAGATTTCGTCGATGATAACATCTTTTCGGTTTCATTCATTTTCCTTTTGATAATATAATTTATAGAGCTCTCTTCACTTTGATTTTCAGGTACATAAACCTCTTCTGGGGTTTTATCCATAATGTCACATATCACTTCAGGATATCTAATTTCTTTTTTTGGGCATCTTGATTATCTGCTCCTTTTATTTTTCGAGAAATTTTTATTCTTTTGGAACCGATTAGTTTACCACGCTTCATGCGGGATTTAAACTCATTTGCTTCAACGATTTATCCTTCATGGACTTCTACATTTGCAAGAGCATTAACAACTGGTATATGATTTGGTTACTCTATTAATATCAGTGAATGCATCAGGCATTTTATTACTAATGCCTTACAAATAAATTATTTTCTGAACTTCTAGTTCACATTGATTTGTACGAGGATCATAAATATTTAATGATGCATTCCATATAATTTCATTTTACAGCCTTTACTCTATTCCTCTAATCATGGGAATATCTTATTATCTCCTCATAATTTTTGGACAAACAATTTCATCAAAATAATAGTTGGTAAATCATATCATAAACATATTACCCATTAATGGCTCAAGTTATTATTAAAAAGAGAGATTCATAATCAATTCTTTTTATTCTCAATCTTCTTTGATGACACATCTTTGTACGTTGTGGCGTATCAACCGGGACATATAGCACACAACCAAAGTTCTACGATAAGACATATTAGGCTCACTTCCGGAAGCTAACTGAAAAAGGGAGAATTTATACTAACTCAATAGTCTGATGTGTAGAAGTGCTGCTACATATAAAATAACATGCTCCCAAACTGAAATGGGGAGATTTGTTCTCATAATCAATGGTTTGAAATTCAATTGAACTCGTTAAATAAGTGATTTCAAAGACACTTTTGTATGTGAACATGAGCTACAGGATGTTCAACATTCATTCAAACTGAGTCACAATATTATGCGAATAATATAATACAAAACTGTGCTATTAATCAAATTATCTTTTCCAGTTTACGAGATAACCATAAACATAAATGTGCCCATCTAGTTGATGCATCAATTAAAATCATAAAATATTTAAATAGTTTACATGAAGGGTGAATGAACCCACATATATCACCTGGAATACATTCAAAAGAAATTTAGGTTATTTCACTCACATATTTTTATCTTCTGGAAAACAAGCAGCACACGAGAATTCATTCAATTGAAAATCTTCTAGTTTTCAATGGATGCCCATGCGAATTCTCAATAATTCTTTGCATCATAATTGATCCAGTGTCTCAACTACATTAATCATTGGGTAGTACAAATAAATAGAGAATGCAAACAATTTATTTGATGTGTCTTATGTGTATTATACTTTACTTATGTGAGGAGATTCAATGTTTCTTTCATTGACGGTCTAAACACAACATTTATTACTATGAATATTATTAATTTCAAGTCTAGTTCCCCAAGGCAACATTATATATTCTCAAGTATTGTGTGAGTCAGTGCACTATCCGAAAACATATGTAACCATTGTTTATCACTAAAAAGATTATAAGGATATTCATATCTTCATAGACATAAAATAAATATCACATAGATATATAAAATAAGAAAACACATTATGATCCAATAACACTCAATAAGACATTCATAAATCCTCATACTTTAACTTCAAAATATAAAACGTAAGCGTATAAAAGAATTTTAGATCATAAATATTTCCATTATCAAGTAATCCATGTCAAGATGGTGAAGAAAGAATTAATCACTCCCTTCAGGGGTAGTAAAGAAATCACCAGGTTTCAAGTGCAGCTGTATTATCATTATCAACATTATATTCGCTATCTTTATAGTTCCACTTTAGGTGGAAATATATGCTCTCATATTTACCACCTCGACCAAAATCATAACTATGACTGATAACATATTTGATTCACTTCAAAGAATAGAGTTAAACAAGTTGGTCGAGATTCAATATTGTTATTTATTTTTCACTATTTCACTTAGCAATACATAAACAAGATATTAGTTTAAAATATCTAGCGAAGCCTTTGTATGATATTAGCTCTACATGAGCATATTATTTGAGTAAAAGGTTGCTTATGTCTGTTCCAACATTTATACGTTGATGATTTCTCGACACATAATTCTACTTGCGAGGTAATTCTAAAGATAGCTGAGTTTTGTTTACTCACTAGTTTAAATTATTCTAACTTAAGTTTAACTAATCATAATGAACTTTGTTAAGTATTACAGTTTTTTAATGGTTATATCTATACTTAAATTATTCCAAAAGAATTCTAGGTCTTTAACGGTTAAATATTTATTTCTAAATCTCTAGTGGATGTGATATCGAAGAATATAATCTGGCCACCCATTGCAAATCACAAAATTCTTAACAAAATTATATACACTAAGTCATACATTTGTCCATAACGTATGATTGCACACATGAAAATTAAGCACTATATTTAGATACATCGTATAAAAAGCATTTAGCGTGATATTTACTACACTCACAAATCATGTTCGACAATATCTCATAACTAATAAAAATATAAGAAACCACATAAATACCACAAACATTGTAAATCTTAACCAAACATACAACATGAATAGCTCAATTCAAGTGCTAAAATAAATCAGTCCTAAAACATATAAATTGACACTAGTAAACGACCTTATTTGGGAGAACTTAAAACATCAAAGTTGTAGCAAATTGAAGAAACCTTCCAGAATGATAAGAATCATAAACTTTGAATAATAACTCAATTTAATATGAATTTTAGAAGTTCCGATAGTATTACACTATCAAGGGGATGAACAGATTACTAAGAAAGTAAATTTAGACAATGTAAATAATCTGATCTCATATTGACTATAACTAAAGAATTAAAGTTAACATAAAGAGATTTCGGAATTGATAAGACTCGTGATTTATGACCAAATAATGAATGAGATATGAATTTTCGAAGTACAAGCAAAACTGTAGAAACTAAGTTAATGCCCGGAATTGTTGTAGGTCGTTTTAGACAATCAATACGAACAAATTTCAAAATAACAATACTAAGAAAGTAAAGAGAATTTCGTAAGCTTTTTAAGTTGATAAGGAAAGACAAATTTCAATATAAATTCAATTTATTATGATTTTTCAAAGTTATCAAAAGGTAATTCCTGAGTACAAATATACAAATAACAAAGATGGTCGATTTTCACATATTTAGAGTTGGAATTTTGAAAATATGCATTAGACAAAAGTTGTAGAGAATTAAAAACCCTTTCTAAAAGATCCAGAATCATCAAATTCTGAGTTATATTCAATTTTATGTGAATTTCATAAGAACAATATAATCAATTCAATAAATATCAAATAAGTTTCGGAGAAGAATAATAAGAGTGAAAGATTCGTACCTTTAAAGCTTGCAATCCAAGAATAAATTCTTTCACAATCAAAACTCACCATAAGCCAAAAAATTCTTTTCCCAAAAACCCTAACTTCCGGTACGATCTCCTAAACGCCTCTTTCATTACACATATTTGATTGGATATATTAAAATAATTTGCAACTAGAGATGATTGTTGAAATTATATGAAGCTTTTTTTTTCTATCGTCGTCACTATTATTATTTTTTTAATTTAATATTAGCAAATAATTTTTTTTATAATAAATTAAATATTTATCTTAAATAAAAACCCTCTAACTTCGCATCCACCTTTGATCTTCTTCTTTTTATAAAATATATAATATAACAATACTTTTATATAAATTTAAAATCGGATCATTTTCTTATCTTCTCAGGTCCCACGTTTCCTGTTCGTCTTTTTCTTCATATGATTTTGCTGATGCAGATTCAATCATGGGTTTTTTAAAACCACGGGTGATTTGAAGAACATGGCAGCTACGGGTGTTCTTCAAAACTACGGGTGATCTCCTTTAAATAATAGGTTTGTTTATGACACAATTATCTAATATTAACTTTATAATACTACATTATTATATATATTTGTTATTTTAATTAAGGTTTTAAATGTGCTATCAACAAAATTTTATAGCCACGACATAATGATTGTTTATTCTTTATACAAGCATGAAACCCGTGCAAAAGCTCGGTCGGCTATATAATTTATAAAAAAAATTATTATAAAATCTAAATATTATTATATATATATAATATCAAAAATAATTAACTTATAAAACACAAATTAAAGAATAAGACTTTTAAGTATGATATTACTTCTTATCTAATTAGAATTATGAGAGAAAGACTTAATATTTAATTGGTACATTACTTCTTAGTTAATTGAATTATGATTTATTTTTAAATATCAAATTACTTAATACAAGATTAATATTTAAGTAGGACATTACTTCTTATTTAATTAGAATTATGATTTATTTTTAAATATCAAATTACTTTTATTTTTGAAAGGCAATATCATTAAAGGAGATAAAACATTACAACAAGACCCACACAGTGGAAACCAGTCTTAAAACTTAAGCAAATGGGCGTTACTATTATCTGGAGTAGACCAGTATCCACCCTGAACTAAACCTATAATTATAATACTTATCAATTGTTTGGACTTCCTGCTTAACTTCCATTCTGTAGTGGATCACCTGCAACACTGTGTTTGAGGAGAGTTACCAACCATGGCAAAATCAGACGCATAACCTCATTGTCTTGCTTTGCAAACCATGACACCTCCATTAGTAAAGCTTTTTGGCAGGTTCTGCACTATAACAATGAAGCATCCTCCGAGAGAGCAAACCAACTCTTCATACTTCAAATCTGTTCACTTGTCATGTTATATCCATCCATAGGCAGCTTTATGTCTTTTTAGACCTTGTTGTGCGAGGTCATGTGCTCCAGAATTTAGATTGCTTTTAATGTGGGAAAAGGAGCATTCATGTGCTTGGCAGAATCGCTTAATCGTGCTTGCGTTTTCCCCATCAGATAAGGAATAAGGCAGACTCATTTTTCTCGCCCAACTCACTGTAGTTTTTGAGTCCATAAAGCAATATAATTTCACTCTCTTATTGAGTTTAGATAGACATTCTTGCAAAGCAAAACAAAGAGCATATTCTTCTGCTTCTCCAGCAGATTTTGCCGAAATTGGATACGAGAACAGAAAGATTAAATCACCATGCTCATTCTTGATGAAGCCTCCTACTGTTGCGTTGGTGCCGTTGCTTTTTGATGGAAGCCAAGAGCCATCAGTGAAGAGCTTCCAACAGCTGTTGTTAAGAACCAGGCCTCTTAAGAATAAATAATCTTCCTTCTCCTTTGATATGCATAATGTGCTTGGATTTTTAAGCCAGGATGATGAGTCTTCTTGCTTCACTAGTGAAGCTGCTAAGCTCCATTCGAGTGATCTGGTCTTTATAACTTCAAAGAATCTCAACTTTGTGATTCTTGAATTATTAAAAACTAGGTCATTTCTTGACAACCAGGTAGTCCACAAGGCAGAAGCAAGGCATATATTCCATGTTTTTGCTGAAAGTGATTTACTCTTCGCAGACATCCACGACCAAGGAATAGATGTGACATCTGACCAGTGTAGGGTTTTTCCAGGCCACCAATTTTCAAGGCATTCTATCATCCATTTTGCTAGAGTGCAGTCATAAAATAGATGTTTTATATCCTCGGGTTGGGATGAGCACCAGTTACAAGTTGGTCCATCAACCAAACTGATTCCTTTCCTGTATAGAATATCTTTAGTTGTTAAGATTTGGTGACCGAGCTTCCAGAGAAAGATTTTAACTTTGGGAATACAGCATAACCCCAACACTGCATTCCATTTAAAGTCAGGACAACAAACATCAAAGTGTAGATATAGATCTCCAGCAGAGAAGGTTTTATTAGAAGGCCCCCAGATCAGAGTATCTTCCCTCAGAGATAGTTTCACCGCTGCTATGATACTCAGTAACTCCTTTTCATTTTCGATTTTGGATGTTCTTAGAGCTCTTGTCCACAGCCCAGCAGTGTCTTCGACGCCTCTAACAAACTCATACATCCAGAGGACAGTAGCATTTTTTTTCTGATGGATAGGGAAAATAACTTGCTGAATTTTATAGCTAGTATACCAGCAGGGCTCTAGTTGTCAAGCCAGAAATCAATAGAAGAGCCTTTTCCCACTTTCCATTTATAGTTATGAAAAGAAATATGATTTGAGAGTTCTTTGTCATTGCTTAGCTCCCTTATGCTGCTTAAAGTGCTTGAAAGTCTTAGTGTTGAAGGCCATTTCTCAATGCAGTTCCCTAGACGCCCATCGTATATTTCGTTAATGATTCTTCTCCACATAGAGTTCCTGCTACTGATCCATTTTTCATGCCACTTTGCAAGCATCGCTTTATTTTTTAAGCCCATATTTCCGATAGCTAAGCCTCCTGCAGATTTTGATGAGCATGGGAGGTTCTAGTTTTTTGAATGCCATTTTCTTTTCGAAGGATCGTGACCCCAGAAGAAGCGTCTCCTAATCCGATCAATCTGAGTGATAATGCTCTTGGGAATTCTGGCCAAACTCATCCAGTATGTTGGGAGGCTATTGAGGGTGGATTTCAGTAAAACTAACCTTCCAGCCTTCGAAGGGGTATTGCAATTCCACAAGTTTAATTTAGACTTGAATTTTTGAATTAAAGGCTGCCAACTCACCTTCTTATTCAATGATGCACCCACATTAAAACCGAGATAACTGAAAGGAATTGTACCTCTTTTGCATTTTAGAGTACTCTCCCAAGTGCTGGTTTCTTCTTCAGATAATCCGAATGTGAAGATAGAGTTTTTCTCGAAGTTAATTTTCAGGCCAGACATAAATTGAAAACATTCCAGAGTCTTTTTTATGCCAATAGCATTATCTGATTTACCGTCGATGAAAATTATAGAATAGTCTGCGAACTGAAGATGTGAAATACCACAGCCCTTGCTTCCTATGCTTAAGCCTTTGAAGATATTTTCTTTCTCTGCCTTCTTTAGAATGCTGCTAAAAACTTCGCCCACAATGTTGAACAAAAGGGGTGAGATTGGATCTCCTTGTTTCAAACCTCTCTCCGGAACAAATTCGTTAGATGGTGAGCCGTTGATAAGAATAGATATTCTGGCTGAAGTTAAACATTCCTTTATCCAACTAATCCATTTGCTTCCAAAATTCATTTTCCTCATAACAACGAATAGGAAACTCTAATTTACAGAATCGAATGCCTTTTGAAAATCCAGTTTAAGAATGACTCCCCCCTTTTTTTTACTTCTAAGCCAGCCAATGATTTCATTTGTTATCAGAATATTCTCACAAATGTATCTCCCCGGCATGAAGGCAGATTGTTCTTCCGAGATTAGACCAGGAATCACTGATTTCAATCTATTTGAGAGAACTTTAGATAAAATTTTGTAGATTGAGTTCACTAAACTTATAGGGCGGAAATCTGAGATGAATTTTGCATATAACTTCTTAGGTATTAAAGCTATAAAAGACGAGTTGAAACCTTTCTAAATATGACAATCTTTATGAAAACAAGTGAAGAAACTATGTACTCTACCTTTAATGTGTTCCCAGAAATGTCTTATCGCATTCATGTTCATACCGTCCGGCCCAGGAGACTTTAAAGGTGCACAACACATCAATGCTTGTTCGATTTCCACCATACTGAAGTCTGCTTCCAGAGACGACTTTTGATCTTCAGAAATCCGAGGAGTGTCTAAGTTTCCAATCTTGAACAATATCACTTCTTCATTTGAAGAAAAGAAGCCTTTGAAATAGTTAAATATTTCATCCTTAACTGACTTCGGGTCTGAGATCAATGAGCTTCCGACTTGTAGTTCTTTGATCGCATATTTATTACATCTTCTTTTTACAGCAGCGTGAAAATATTTTGTGTTCTTCTCTCCTTCCATTAGCCAGTTACATCGTGCTTTTTGTTTTAAGGATTCGTCTCTTTCAGCCTATAGAGTCTTCAGCTGATCCTTAATTAAAAGCATTTCACTCTGAGATTTGTGCACAGAGAGCCCTTCCAACTTTGCTTTTAGCTCGCTGATTGTTTCCCAAAAGTTGCCTCTGTTTAATTTTTGCCATTTATTTAAACTGTTTCGTAGGTCTCTAAAGTCTCCTAATAGCTGACTACAATGAGGGTTCAGGGAAGATCTTTTCTTCCAAAAAGAGTTGACAATATTGTTCACCTCGGGTATTTTTAGCCAGTGATCAAACAGTCGAATCGGCTTTGGTCCCTAATTAAATCTGTCAATGCAAATCATTATAGGCTTATGGTCAAAGTTCATTCTCGGTAAACATACCGTATTCTAGCTTTTATCCCTACACCAATTGCTGTTGAGGAGAGCTCTGTCTAGTTTATTCATTCTCTTTTCTGGGCCAAACCACGTTAGTTGGTTAGAGGAGTTTACAGTCTCTAATAGTCATGTATCTGCAATGAAAGTGTTGAAGCTGTTGCACCCAATATTTCCATAGGTGCAGTTTTTCCTTTCATTTCTTCCTCTAACGAGATTCCAATCTCATGTGCAACAGGTTGGAGTTTTTGTCCACTGGTTTAGATCGTCGCAGAGCTTAGAGAGGAAGACCTCTTTCTCTTTAACATCATTCGGACCATAAATATTGTAGCAAACAAAGATGCTATCATTCTTCAGAATTTGAAATTTGATCCTCTGCCAGTAACAACATGTGCTTTCCTCTTCAATAATTAGCATATCAGCCATCCAAGTTATTAGCAGGCCTCCAGATAAACCTGATGAATTTAGGTGCCTCCAATCGTTTACAAAGTTAGACCAGACTCTATTATTAAGGAAATTATTCCACTCCTTTTTCTTTGTCTCCTGGAGACATAGTATCCAGGGTTTATGTTTGCAAATGATGGTCCTGAGATTATTAAAATTTGTTTGTTTCCCGAGCCCTCTGACATTCCAAGAAATTATGTTGCCTTCCATAAATAACAAAAATTGTTTCTTATATGAGTTTTGACAGCACATTAGTGAGTGGAAGCCTCCCTTATTTTGTGCAGGCCCAACGAATCAGCCACCTTGTAGAGACTCTCTGAATCATCCTTTAAGAGTAATGGTTTCCTTTGTTCTTGATCCCTTTTCTTTCTTTTTGCCCCAAGCTTTAGTTTTAGATCAAAAGGATTCTTCTTAGCTTTAAAACACTTTCTTGGTCTCCCTCATTTTGGTTTTAGCTTTGCCTTCAATAATATGTTGCACAGATCTTCTTCTTCTTCTGTAGACACTGCTAGCCAATCTTCTTTCGAAAGCTGACTTTGGTCGAACTTGTCAACTTCTAGCCATTCATCTTTTTTCTTCATGATCTTTCTTTTGAAATCCTTAATCCTTGCATAGTCAGTAG
>JAUEJK010097814.1:0-11633 GCA_032274865.1 Eryngium alpinum | reverse complement strand
GTTTGGAACAGGTACTAAATATGACGGTTGCCGTCGTGTTTAACAGCCGTCAGAATAAGTCCGTCAATTATAGTAGCCAGTCAACGGTCATTTAAGATATGTACTAAATATGACGGCTGTCCGTCGTTTTTAAGCGCTTTCAGATTTCCATCACTTTTAGTCCGTCGTTTTTAGCCGCTTTTGTTGTAGTGTCTACACTTATTAAAATTGGTGCAGTGTCTAGTTATATATGTGGCTAGCATTGGGACTACAAATTATTTCTTTATTATTGTGCAATACCTAAACTCCCAATTTATTCCAAGTAACTATACAAATATAAACTGTGGCACTGTATATATTTACTTGCAGTCCACACTCTAAACTTCATTACAGTGTAGTGACATCATCAATTGGTGAATATTTCTAACACACTACTACAATTTGATGATTAAACGACGCCATTTGGATAGCGCATTTTAAAAGCACTATTTATATAACATACTATTATAGCTCTTTTTTTGCAAAGGCACTATATAAGTCATATAAAAAATAAAAATAAGTACTTAGGTATTAATTTGGTAAAATGCGCTATTCAAATTCAAATGAGCAATTCTATAGTGTTTTGTGAAGCATTGTACAAGTTATAACTCGTGTAGCACTATAGAAATGTGAGTACTTTTTAAGTAATTTTTTTATTTAATTTACTAAAATTGAATGATAAAAAATCTATCAATTAGTTGCAAAATAATATTGTGATACTAATATATCGTTTTATAAAGAGCTATCTTAGTATTCTGTTATATACATGATTTGTTTTATATTTTTTTATGGAAATATAAATATAAATTAAATATATAATTCTAGTTCATATAAATATGTAGATTCTAAATTTGTAATTTTTATTATATATATGAATATAATTAAATATATTGTTAAAATCTTAAATTCCTCTTTATAGTCAATTTTAATTTTTTTTGTTTAAGAAAAATATACATAATATAATGATGAGCTCTTAAATTCTTAAAAAAATAAAAAAATCAAGTGTTTATGTAATAATAATAATAATAATAATAATAATAATAATAAAAGAAATAAAATAATATATATATACACCTATATATAAAGAGACATATAATTTTTTTGATTCGTCGTTTTAGTAATTTATTAATTTAATATTGTTTAAATTATATATTTATAATATTTAAATTATATATTTATAATATTTAAATTAATATATTATATATACACATTATTATTAGGATCTACATAATAATTTAAGAATGGTAATTATAATTGATATATATTAATATTATTAGGATTTTGTTAATAACTTAGAAGCCTTATTTAGTTTAACTATTTTGAAACATTATTTTTAGGATACTTATGCTTTGTATATAGAGACAAATAAATAATCTTTCGGTGTTAGTAATTCATTAATTTTAATAATTTTAAAATAAATTAAATAAATAATACAATATATCTTAAATATATAATAATATATATCTTTTACTATTGAGATTTACTTAGTAAAATAGTCATCATAATTATGATATTTAGAATTTAGTTACAACTTATAAATTTTATTTGAATTGATATATATATATATATATACTTAAATTATTATTATTATTATTATTATTATTATTATTATTATAGAAACACATAATTCTTTTTAATTTTAGAGAATTTGAGAGTTCATATTATATTCTATATAATCTTTAAAATAATTTTTCTTTAAAATTAGCTAGAAGAAATTTAAGATTTGATCGTTTTTAGTATAATTTAATTTTTTATTTTAATAAAAATATAAGTAATTTATTAATTTTAAAAAAATATATACATAAATTAATTATTAAAATAATAATTTAATATAATGTATCGATAAAAAATTTCTTAATAAAATTTTCACTTCCACCTCCTGGTGCAGATCTTAAGAGTTTATTATCGGATTCTTAGAAATTCTTTCTGGCCTAGAGTTTTCACTCAGATATTCTTCAATTTCAAGGTATATTCTTCACCCACATAGAACATAAAGTGTTTTTGTAGCCAATCATTAAAGCTTTACAAACCTCGTGCCTCAGATTCGGATCCTCTTCGATTTTTATTTATTTTGTTGGATCCAATTATATTCTGCTCTATACAATGACGATTATTTATTTATGATAATTTGAGTAAATTACTTTTTGATTTTGATTTCTTTCTTAAGATGTATTTTTGCGTGTGGATTCAAAAGAATCTGGCAGTAAGATTTGGTGGATTGTTTCATTCCCGTTTTCTCAATTTAGAGTATGTGTATGTATGTGTTCAATTATATTATTATGTTTAAAAGTTTGTAAATGGCCTTGTTGATCTAATGGTGAAACTGAATATATGTAGTTCGGTGATTGAAATAATTTTATGTTAAGCATGTGATAGCTTTTACTGATTGATGTTAAATATTTTATGTTAGGATCTCATATGTACGACTGATGGTATCATTCAATAGAAAGTACTTACAGAGACTTAGTTATGTGTGAAAATAGCTTTGGTACTTAGTAAGTTATTCTATTATGTGTAGAAATCACCCAACCCACTCTTTGTTATTTGCAGGTGTCTCTCTAATTACATCAGAGTATGAAAGTCTACTCATTTAGGACGCTGTGACAAACAAGGTTCGTAAAGGATCCCTTAAAAGATGGTATGCTCGTACCTCTATCTTCTCTTGCTGGTAGTTCTTTTTATTAGTTTGTTCTTTCTATGCTAACACTATGTATTTTCTTTGGTTTTCTTATAAACATATATTTCGCACCCTATTTTAGATTGAAATGCTTTTCCTGCTGATATTATGGCTTAAGTTCTGTATGAGAACAATATTTAAGTTTGATTGTCATGGTCAAAGTATAGTTGTTATTGTGATGCTTCTATGATATATTGTGGTGTTGATTGCTGCTTTGTGTTGAAAAAGTAAGACGACTATGGTAGTCAACGAAGTGAGTGTGCTAAAAGCTGCGAACAGAGGTAGTGCTCATGTCTCTGTAAGTTATGCATGTGTCCTATTATCTGTGCGCGTACCCAAATCTATAGTATCGGTTATGTGTGCGTGTACATGTGTCCTGCTATTTGTGCACATACCCAAATTTATAGGACCCGTTATGTGTGCGTGTACCCCAAACCTATAGGAGTTGGCATGTAATGAATAAAATAACTGAACTATAGTTGTGATGGTTCTTGGTAGTATTTCATTACTTGGATTGGTGACGTAATTTTTCGGTTTTAAAGTTTTTTCCTTTTCTTATTTATTTTACTTGATGCTGCAACATAAATTTTGATTTCGGTGATTATAAAATATATTTATATTTATACTCTTTGTTATTGTAGGTGTTTAATAAGAATACAACACCACGATCAAAAGAGACACATCTTATGCCTAAAGTATCCTTGTCAATGTAAGTAAATTTAAATATATTTTTAGTTATATAGCTGACAGCTGTGTTATTTCTTACAGATCTAACTGATATTTTATAATTTTTTTATATATAGTTTACCGTTTTTCAACTATAAAGTTATACCGGCCCGAATAAATAGTTCATTTTTTGAATAATTGGGGGCGGATACATGCACAACCTTTTTCTCAAAGGCAAAATGTCCAAATAGTCTTTCGTACTCTCATGTAAATTATTTTCCATATTTCTTTAGTTTTATTTTTAGATGTTGGAATGTTATGACTTAGATTGCACTTTATTAATCAGTTATTATTGGAATCATATTCTTACTTTGGATATAAATGAGTTACTATTGGAGATTTTTTAATTAAGAAGAATTTCTCAATTAAAATATAGAGCTTCTGGTATATGTAGGCCTAAAATATATTAAAAATAAATATTTACTGATAAATTTATATAACAATTTTCATATTGTTTTAAATGGCTCTATGCAAATGTATATGTTATATAACACCAAAATTATATAGCACTTACAGAAACAATATGTTAGTGAACACTTGCATAATACTTTAAAATGCGTTATGTAAATGCTTATGCACTTAGATAACACTAAACTAACATAGCACTTACAGAAGCACTACATTAGTAAACACTTGCATAGCATAAAGATAAAACGCTATGTTAGTTACATTTTACGTTGCATAGCACGGGCTATCATAGCGCCTAAAAGCGCTATGTTAATAACAAAATAAGCACTATATAAGTATCAAATTATAGGAGTGACATTTTATCTATTTTAAGAAACCGCTTTTGAAGAGCTCACTAGAGTAATTTCATTGTAAATATTATAATAATTATAATTATTACTGTAATTTAACATCATAAAATAATTTTTAATAGTTTATATAGAATTTTCACTTAAAATGATAAAATATAAGGTGTCTATAAAAAAATTATTTTGGTGCTATTATACATATTAAATAATTATGTAACATAAAACATATTCACATATGTTTGTTCTATATTATAACTTATAGCTATACAGTTTAATTCTATATTCGAACCATATATTTATTTATATTATTTTTAATTTTAATTTAACTATACACTTGAGTGACACCTTTTCAAGTTTGACTATATACTATAATTATTATGACAGTAACTATAAACTATATCCATATATATTAATATTCATATTATTATTTACATTTATTTATATACTCAAAAAATTTAATCAAACAATTGAATTTTAGAAAATATTCTGAATTCAATTATATTAACTATTAGGGATAATAGTTTACTTTTAATAAGAAACTCATCTTATGAAAATCAGTATATAGTACATCAAATATAGTTAATTTTTCAAAATCTATTTATTTTTTAATTATTTAATCTTTTTATATTTTATTCTATTTTTCGTCATTTATAATTTTATTTTTATATTTTTTTCTAATATTTATCTCTCATTTTTACTTAATTACTATTTCGTCAATAAGAATATTAACATTAATTTAACTATAACAATTGAACTTGATCATGTTAATATTATTCATAAGTTATAGTAATTATACGTTATAGAATTATCTCTAATATTTTTTTGCTATGGAATTCATAAAAAAATTATAAATACTGTTATATATAAATTTTTCTTGTTTTATATTTTACTCATAGATTTGTTAATATATAGTTTAACATATTACTATAAGTTAAAAGAATATATGGCACCGTCAAAGATAAGTATTATATTAATTTTTTTGAAACCTTAGTATTGTACAAGATAAAATTTTATTAGCTTATAACTTAAAGTTCGTAGACATATGTTATATTACGTATAAACTTATAAACCGTCATTTATCATACAATGTGTTATTATATTAGAATTTGTCTGTTAATGACACATTAATTCAAATTTTTATATCTATTAAATTATTTGATTAATTTATTATTATTTATGACTAGCTTTACATACAGATTGTTCAAATAAGCATTAGTCAATTTATCTATAAAATTCACTCACAGCGACTTTTTAGTATGACCCTCCTAACACTAATCTGTGGAACATGATCTTCTTCAATCTTCATTATATAGATGGAAGTGTTATTGTAACTTAAAATTTAAAGATAATATTATTTGTAAAGCAATTCTCTGGAGTCTATATCTAATTATTCAACCTATAGTCTACACTTTTATTATTACAAGAGAAAGAGACATGTGGAAGAAGTTAATAGCCATCTATCACATCTTCTTTAAATATTAATTAATTATTATAATTACTATATATTGCTATTTAGGGATCTTTAATTAATTTTTTGAATAATTGTAACTATTATATATATTTGCCATCAGTTTATAAAATACGCATGGATCGCATAAAAAAAATTAGATATCAAGTATATTTTTATAATTTAAAAATAACATTATGATATACTTTCATCTATCAAAACTATTTATTTATTCTGATCATAGTAGCTAATATGTCTATTTAGATTTCATTTTACCCTCTATCACAAGCTCGCATCTCACAATAATATCACTTATGCCAAATATAATGGATAATCTGAATATCGACATAGTCATTCCGTTGAATTGACATTACAGTATCATGCCTCACTACCATTAAATTAATCATACGCATTCTAAGATACTATATATCTCATCTCATATATTGTGTTTATTCATTAAGTACTCCACATTATATGCGTATTTATATATTGATAACGATAAATAGACTTTATCATTCTCGTTATATTTATTTCATCGAATCTTATTTTTTAAAGTAATCATAATTTTTCACATATTCTCATGTAATATTTAATCAAATTTTTTATATATTAATTTTTTTTTATAAAAAAGACTTATACTTGCCAATGTTAACTGGTTCCGTACTCCAAATCAATCCAATAGTTATATCATCTGTTTCCTCAAGACCAACAAAATATAATTTTACATCTACAACAACACCTTGACAAATATGTGGTATCATTGTTGAAAATATTTTTTTTTACGTATGTTCTTGTTAACAACTATTAGAGACTTCACCCTCAACCAACTTACCTATTATTTATAATAGTGATATCAGAATCTTATCTTTTTAGTGTCCCAAGGGGCTATTGTATTCTGTTTCATCGTCTTCTATGGTGTTATTAGCAGCTAATCTAATTTTTAGATTTATTCACATCCAGACAATTGTATTCTAAATAATTTAATGATTCTTTTATGAGTTACACCATTGTGCACCCAATTCTCGTTATTTGAAATTAATATATATTTTTAGGATCTAATTAATCATCGATTGACAGATAATCATATTAAACGAGCTTGACAAATTTAATACAAGTTAAATATGAGACTGTTTTTTTCTTTTGAAGAAAGACATGAATTAGAAATTAGTTTAAAAAATATGAATCGGGGATTGACCTTAATATATTCCACATCACTATATTTTTATTATCGTGAGATACATTTGTAGACGCGGATCGCTTATTAGAATAAAATTTAGAATGAGCACTCAATGATATAAATTATTTAGAAAATAAATAAAACTGTTCTAATTCGTACGAATTTGAATATAATTACATGTAAGTGGACTTTTTATATCCAAAAGAAATTTAAATTATCTGTCAATAAATATAAGACACGTTATTTATTTGTCAATAAATTTTAATAAAGACCATAGATTGATTATTTTAAAAAATTCAGTCTCATTACTAAATCTGTAATAACACGTCTTCTTCTGACTCTATTTTTGTCATGAAAATGGGCTATTAGATAGCTAAACTTTTATGAATAATGCTATATAGTCCGAAAAAAATAAGCTAAAAAATTAATCCAAGTGACGTGGTGATAGGGTATTGGTAGGTTAAAAGAAAGGGTTTACATGAAATCAAGGAGGTCCACATTTATTTTAATATGGTGTTGATACATCACTCGCAACATGGAGTCGGACTATTTCTTTGGGCTTATATATCATTTTTGAACTTTTATAATCGTTTATTAGTGGCCCTTCAAAAAATAAAATGTATATGTCTTCTACTAATTATATATGTTAAATGCGTCAAGCTTTATATGGACTTAAGCAGGATTTTCAGATCTGTTATACAACACTCGAGCACTTTCGTATCGAATTTCGCTATAAAATACTTTATTTTATAAACTTATTTATTTATCTACAATAATAATGTAATTATTTTATTTTTTATCACCTATATTGAACATATAATAGTTACATGAAAATAATTTATTGTTACCTATATTCATTCATATTCTAAATGGATCATTCTTCTTAAAAGACTTACTCATTTGATAATTTTTTAATAGTTGAAGCAATACCTTTAACATTTAATTTACTCTTATCTCAAATGAGACATAATTAATCTTTTGTCTCAACAATACACCAAAGGAGCAAATGAGACTACTCAATCAGAGGTCTTCTATATCCTTAACATATGATGATAGTTCCAAATTGATTGATCATATGCTATATTAGTAACTAGTAGGTGGGTTGCAATATCTCTCAATCACTCATTCTAATATATCTTATGGTGTTAGTTATCTCTCTCAGTTTGTATAGTCACCTTGAAAAAGTCAATAAGATATAATTAAAACTGTATTACATTATTAAAAAGATAGAATCCATCATGACCTTCACTTGGGCAGACTTTTGAATACTAATGTCATTGTTTTAGTAATTTGATTGAGGTCGTCGTTGAGATATCGAATGTTCTACTATGAGTTACATTATCTTTTAATTTGATTGAGGTCTTCGTTGAGATATCTCAACGACGACCTCAATCAAATTACTAAATCATTATAAATGCAATGTTGATCTTATATCGATTGAGAATATACCTATGAATTTAAAGTCCTTATTCAACACATTATAAGTATATTCTTTGATAATATGTGAGTAATATATCTCAGCTCAAATCCAACGGTCCACTGTCACTTAAGGACATCAGTCATGAATATGTCATTGATAACTCTTTAAAAGTGAGTCATATTCACACTAAGTGTGCCGATGTTCTAATACATCCACCTCCTCGTTTATCATTTACTCTAATTTGCTAAAATTGTGAATTACAAATGTCATCTCCATATTAAGGGAATGTAGAGTGTAATAGCTGAAGTTAATCATGTCAATTTATTCATTAGATGTAGTAACAATAAAATAATGATAATCTATGATAAATCAGACTACAGTAACTGTATTTTCAAGAACTTAAATAGTGTACACACAAGATAAGAACTATGCTAGCTTATAACTTATATAAAGTCTTCAAACAAATATTACATTATTATTAAAAAAAATATAAATATTCATTTTCTTCATACACCCATATATGCAGAAACTTTGACCGAATAATAAAATATATTATTTTTAAATTTTTTTCTTGAATAAAAATATAATTATTATATTTTTTAAAAAAAAATTAAAAATTAATTTTTTATAATTAAAATGTCTTAAATTATGCAAGAAAATTAACGACGACACATATATTATTGAAAAATAAAAAATAGAAGGAATAGTTGTATATAAGAATTTTATTTGTTTATTTTATAGAAAAATATAGAACTTAATTTTTTATTAAAAAAATAAAAAAATAAAAAAATATTATATATAATTATTTTATTAATAAAAATAAATTGACATTGAGCTGATTTCTATCAAAACTCTCTTTGCAGTAGAGATATCCTCAAGATTACCAAACACATCTATATGTAATAACTTAAAGAGATATTAGAAGAAATTATTCATTTTGAACATATTCTCACACAACATATCACAATCTTAAATCTCGCCGCTCAAATCCTTTACTGGGATAACTTCATCTTAAATGAGAGATGATCACAAAACACACAACATTAGGTAATTCAGATAGTGAAGCATTACAGACACTTCCCATCACCGTAAAATCTAAATCTGAAAAATATAACTAATACGATCAATACAATTTTAGCATTTCGCGATATACACAAAATTAGAAAGCACAACAACTTGAACCACTAATCTTCTATAATACATATATTAACACTACATATATCACCAGTGTCGGATTTAGTCCCCGCGGACAGTGGTGATATATATTGTAGTATGCATTTACACTACAAACTTGTTGTAGTATCATAAATTTGTTTTGGCCGAGATCCGAACTCTGGTCTAAGGGGATGAACTTGATTCCTCAAACCATCTTGCCCCCTGTCAAAATCCTAGCTATGCCACTGTAAATCATGTAGATATTACTGTATCACCAAATATTAATACATTTGATATAAAAAACACTGTTAGTGCTCTGTCTCAAAGCCGACCCGACACAAGTAGGAATTACCATACACACATAAAATCTCACACTTATTGTGACACCATCATTCCCAACGATCACAACATGGCAGATCTCCATCAATAAAGACCACTATTTTTACACCTAAAAAGTAAAATTTATAATTTCACTTAATATCTTAATCCCAACACCATCTTTGTCATCAGTCTGTTTTCATGTATCGAGAAAATAAATTACGGAGTTCGGTAATAATTTTTCAATACACAAATGTATTTGAACTTTACGGGATGAGAAAAAATATTTATACCAAATAGAGGGTCCACCCCTATCTACACTTATTATGATTTTGCAACACAAATCTCTCTTACATATTTTTCTGCTCTCCCCTCATAATAAGATTACATAAAGAAGATATATAAATTGGATAGTAATTCTAACGCTAAAATAATAGACTAAACCAAACACGAAACTGTCCAAAAAAAAAATAATAATCTGCTGATGAAAAAGAATCCAGAAGTTACAAAAGAAAGACACTTAAATACAATAAACAGTTACACATCTCAGCCATTAGACATACAACTACATGCAGAAGCGTATAAGAATTGATATAGGTATTCTAGAATGTCAAGTTCCAAGTATTTGAAAAATTATACAGTACATGCCTCTCTCATTTTAATTGCAGTCCATAAGTTTTTAAAAGTACAGAAACCAGCTTAGTTTCCAACGACAGCATGTAAAAATATCAATACAGTACATTTTGATTTATTTGATCAACTTCTAAAAATAGAATAACAGACACATACGTATCAATACCTCTTATTAAAACCGGACATGCCATTTAATTCTTAATTAGTTCTAATATCAGTTCTTTTGATCCGGCATTATGGATTTTTCGAGTTTGATCAGAGCATCCACCCTGGAATTACTCCATTACCATGTTGTGTTGATGTTGAAGCATTCAATTGATCCGCCATCCCAGAATTGTAACTGTAACAGAAAATTTGCAGAAATATCGATCATAATTCAGATTGATAAGTTTGTTAAAGTGAAATGTGTTGCAAAATCTTCATTTAAACAAACATACCCCATCTGCATTGAATTATTGCAGTCTAGAGGCTCCAAATCTCCTTGATCCTGCTCTGGAGCCGGTTGGTTTCTATATGTCATATGGCGGTCTTCACTTTCCCATGAAGGTTGAATTGGTATGTTGTTTTCTTCCAGCTACGCAGTATACAAAAATTTCAATTAGCTGAAGTTAGCTTCAACAGCCAGATCAATTAGTTTTGAATTAACATAAGGTTAAATTCGGTTATGCACAAACGTACAAATCTATAGAAGTCTGTGTTGGACTTTGTGGTACATTTGGACCCGATTAACTAGACTATGGTCTTATTCGGGATATACACGAAGCTTTCTTTGTGCCTAATGTCACCTTGCTGTGTAACACCCCAAGTCCAAGCAGAGATTCAATAAGTACTTATGCTGTGTAACACCCCAAGTCCAAGCAGAGATTCAATAAGTACTTATCGTTTAATAACCTACTACTTATCCATCTGAAAATGCCAGCAAAATTGATAAATGCTAGCAAAATTAACACAGATTACATGTACACTTGTAGTTATAAAGTCTAACAAACTTTACCAACAAATGGTTGTGGAATATAACTCTTATTAGTGGGTACTAATGTTTATTACTCACTACTGTGTTTTTCTAAGTAGGACATATTTCTTGAACGTAGCTTAATGTGTAGAAAGTATATTAGTATTGATCATTTAGAAAGTAGTGTGAAATAAATTGCTGCAGGAGTATATACCTTGTTCCTTAAAGCTTTATTAATTTCAATGAGTTCTTGCTCCTGCATGATAATTAATCAACTTAACAAATTAGTTATATATTCAAACAGGCCTGGTTAATGGTTATAAGTATTCCAGTGATGGATACATGTATACCTTTT
>JAUEJK010097703.1:0-11635 GCA_032274865.1 Eryngium alpinum | reverse complement strand
TACATATATATATATATATATATACATATATATATATATATATTTACTTTTTTTAACATCCCGATATATCTGTATGTTAATTTTTCTTTTTCTTTTAATATTAGATCTAGTAATTTTATTATATATTAGTATCAGTAAATCTTATTTAATTATTTTAATATTATTAAATATAATATTAATTTATTGTTTAATAATATTTATTATATATACATATTTTTATTTTTTAAATATTAATATTTAAATAATACATTATTTATATATAATAAAAGAATAAATTTTTAGGGTCTCATTTTTTATCTTGCACAGGGCACTCAAAAATTATCAGACGGCCCTGCTGCCACTATGGTTCTACACTTGTACAGATCATAGATATAGAAAATAAATTTTTAGTATTCTATCCACTGCCATTGTATAGAATAAATGTATTGGAAGTGGATAGAGTAAGTTTTGTAAGCGATCCACCGATAGTAATAAAACTTGTATAGACAGTGGATCGCTTCACTTTTGTATTAGCAGAAGATAGTTACTCCATACAAATTCATCATTCATGGATAGCTATCGGAAGTGGATCAAGGAATGAGTTGACGGTGGATAGAATTCAGATTCTATACTCGAAGCACTGCCATATACTTCAAAGGTTTGCTTTCATCTAAAAGCTTGCAGATGAAAGCGACAGTTGACTGCACAAGTTAACTTGGAGACAAAACAAATTAATGCAATTGCTGAGTTTCAAAGACCGGAGGAAAATGACAAGAAGCAAATATAGTTTCAACATCACCAAGTTCAGAAAGGCATATGTGGAAGCTGATTATGCGTTCCACCGTCAGTGATAGTTTCCAGATTTGGAAGTGGATAGTCAAAAGTTCACTTTGTTGTTTTTCTAGTTTTAGAATGGGAGTTGTATTAATACTGTTAGTGCTACGGGCATATCTCAACCCCTAAAAGCCAACTTATAGGGTGAGTACTTCCCTCACACTTTTACACACAACATAAACCCATTCCACAACCGATGTGGGATACTCTAACAATCTCTCCCTTCACACATCAGGGCACTGGTGGCGGTTCCCCTACCAAGTATGAGTGCGCTCCCCCTAGCCGAAATAGGAGCCCAACGGAGATCATACCAAACCGGGCTCTGATATCACTTGTTAGTGTTATGGGCCTATCTCAACCCCAAAAGACGGCTTATGGGGTGAGGACTTCCCTCACACTTTTACACACAACATAAACCCCTTCCACAACCGATGTGGGATACTCTAATAAATACTGTTTCCTATTTTCATTTGTAAGTGATCTTTTATATTCTTAGATTGAGAAAAATCTTGTATCTAGGAGTGTAGAACTTCGAAGCACCATTAATTTGGTAGGTTACTTTCTTGCCTTGAGAAATGAAAATCTTCAATAATATTTACCCAAATATTATTGATAAACTTCTTTGTATCATTGTATTTACTTTCTATGATTGTCTTGATATTCTTGCATATTAAGTTTACACATTGAAAGATTTTCTCTAGAAGTTTTAAAGTTTGAAAAATCAGTGAGATTGTATTCCACCCCCCATTCTACAATCTCAGAAGGCATTGTTTCACTCTTAACAATAGGTATCAGAGCTTACTAGATAACTACACCAGCTAGAAAGATCCTTGAAAGATGTCTTCTAAGAATCCAAAAATTCCTTTTCTTGTCAAGAAAGAATATTTCTTTTGGAAAGCAAGAATGAGAGTCTACTTGAGATCCCAAGATCCAAACTTCATCTCTATTATTAAAAATGGTCCAATAGTGCCACAAAAACTTGTTCCAAAAAGAGTGGAGGATGGAGAAAGAGTTCCTGAGCACATGGTTCCCAAACTCAGATCTGAGTCCTCTAAGGAAGATACAGATGATGCTCAAAAGGATGATAAGGTAATCAAACATCTTATTTTCTGCTATTGATAATGAGATGTTGAATATTTTCATGAGTTGTTCTTCTGCCAAACAAGTTTGGGAAGCTATTGAAGTTATTTGTGAGGGAACTGGGGATGTCAAGGAAAACAAGTTACAAGTTCTCACTGAGGAGTATGAAAGTTTTAACTCCAAGAGTGGTGAGACCTTGAATGCATTATTTGGAAGGTTTAAAAGGTTGTTGAATGATTTGAAGCTTTATGGGAATTCTTATTCTAATCAAGATGTTATTGCCAAGTTCATGAGAGCTTTGCCTTGAAACGACTTCTATTTCTCCTGCCCAACTCATGCCTTCAGTATGGAGGTTCCTCTACTCTGTCACATACCTTAACCGAACTCACAACCTCAAAGTTGGAATCCCTGAAATTAGGTATTGCTATTAGTTGAGGGGTGCAGGTGGCGGTAGGTTTCAGTTTAGGGTTCGACCAGGTAAAACCTATTTCTTGTTTGACATTGAAAAGTCTGCCGATCATGGTTGGATGGACATATATTTTTATGTTAAAAAAGCTTCCCTAGGTGTTGAAAAATTCGGCTAGTTCAGGTTCTCTTCCTAAGACTACTGCCAAGGAGCAGCCTGCTCTGGAGCCCAAGAAGCTGCCAAAGATCACCCCTTCAACCGTAAAGAAGATGAAGTTTTCTATTGATCTCCCTGAAGAGGTTGCCACGGCTTCTTTTCCAACTAGGTCGCGTTCAAATCTTTCCAGCCTGAAGCTCCCTCAAGCCCTTGCCTACTATAACAACCTCGGAGTTGAGGCAGCTACTGTAGACGTGACCTCCTCTGCTTGGAACGTAAGTATACTGTGCTTGCTTGTTGATGTTCCTGATCTGCTGTACTGAAAATCAAAGTTATCTTATTTTCAGGTTCTTTAGGGCACATTGGCTCTTCAGGATCTCAATAAGTCCCATACTGCCGAGGTTTAATCCCTACGCAAGTCCAAGAATGAGCCCGCTTCGAAGCTTAAGACAGCTGAGGACAAGTTGAACAAGGCTAAGAGAGATCACCAAAAGGTTGTTGAGGCTCTGAAGAAAGATCACAACTAGGTTATTGTTGACAAGGATGCTAAGATTAAAGAGCTGGAGGAGAAGATGCTGGGATACGCAGCCTGGTACAGTCTTCGTGCTAGGTTGGATACTATGGCTGAAGCTGTGGAGGGTAGGACTGCCAACTGGAACAGAGAAAGGGATGAAGCTATGTTAGCTCAGCTTGAGGTGCCCCCAGCTCCAGGCGCTGCAGAAGAGCAGGGTGAGGTGGCTTCAGCTATGAAGCCAACTCCTTCTCAGAAGATTCCAGCCAGCCAACCTGACGAGCCCCAGACATGAGAGAAGGATAAGGAGAAGACATCAGAATCTTAAAGTTATGTAATAGGACTTAGACTGCTTTCCTTATTCTGCCTAAGACTTAATTGCTTTCTTTGACTGGTTAACACTTTGGTTGTTTTTAAATTCGTTTGGCCTTTTATATTAATTTTCGCTTGTCATATATGTCTTTGTTTAGTTGTATTACTGTGCACAGGTTTGTCTAGCATTGAGACTAAGATGTCTACCATATTGAAGTCTCAATAATTATAAGTGCAATCTTTTTGATAAGTTGGGTCAAGGTGTTGTTCATCTTGAAGTCCCAACAAATGCAAATAGTTTTTAACAGGCTGGATTAAGATGTTTTCCATCTTGAAATCCAAATGAATATAAGTGTGTATTTCTCCAACAGGTTGAACTAAGATGACCAACATCTTGAAATTTAAGTTACTTGTCACACCGAGCGCATTTATTCATGTTTATAAGCTTAATATTTTACAAGTAATATATAATAAACATTGAAATAAATAAAGAATAAAATGGATGCAGAGCAAAAGGAATTTTATTATGTAGTTAGAAAGTTAACATGTTACAGTATTATTCACTATTTATCGCCAAAGCGTAACATGCTAAAAAATAATAAGCTTTTAAATGAAAGGCATTCCAACTACGGGGAATATATTTTCCATCCAGGGTGACTAACCTATATGCCTCATTGCTCAAAACAGCTTCAATTTGATACGGCCCTTCCCACGAAGGAGCCAACTTTCCTTATGCTGGGTCTTTCGTATTCTGAAAGGCTTTCCTCAATACCAAATCTCCAACTTGAAAACTCATTACCTTAAAATTATTGTTATAAGATCTAGCTACTGCCTGGCGGCAACTGGCTATTTGTAGACATGCAGCATTTCTTGCTTCTTCAACTGTGTCCAAGTTGGCTGCAAGTTGAACGTCATTTCCTTCTTGATTTTGCAATCCATATCTGTATGTGGGCACTCTCTGTTCTGTGGGAATCATAGCCTCACACCCATATACCAGGGAGAATGGTGTCTGGACAGTCGCATTCTTTGGTGTTGTCTTATCTACCTAGAGAATGTTTGGAAGCTCATCAGCCCATCTGCCATTCTTTCGTATCAACTTTTTCTTCAGATTGTTGATAATCATCTTGTTGCTTGATTCTGCCTGGCCATTGGAATGGCAGAGAAAGGGATGAAGATATGTTAGCTCAGCTTGAGGTGCCCCCAGCTCCAGGCGCTGCAGCAGAGCAGGGTGAGGTGACTTCAGCTATGAAGCCAACTCCTTCTCAGAAGACTCCAGCCAACCAACCCGACGAGCCCCAGACAGGAGAGAAGGAGAAGGAGAAGACATCAGAATCTTAAAGTCATGTAATAGGACTTAGACTGCTTTTCTTTAGACGTTAATTTGCTTTCCTTGTTCTGCCTAAGACTTAATTGGTTTCTTTGACTGGTTAACACTTTGGTTGTTTTTGAATTCGTTTGGCCTTCTATATTAATTTTCGCTTGTCATATATGTCTTTGTTTAGTTGTATTACTGTGCACAGGTTTGTCTAGCATTGAGACTAAGATGTCTACCATATTGAAGTCTCAATAATTATAAGTGCAATCTTTTTGATAAGTTGGGTCAAGGTGTTGTTCATCTTGAAGTCCCAACAAATGCAAATAGTTTTTAACAGGCTGGATTAAGATGTCTACCATCATGAAATCCAAATGAATATAAGTGTGTATTTCTCCAATAGGTTGAACTAAGATGACCAACATCTTGAAATTCAAGTTGCTTGTCACACCGAGCGCATTTATTCATGTATATAAGCCTAATATTTTGCAAGTAAGATATAATAAACATTGAAATAAATGAAGAATAAAATGGATGCAGAGCAAGAAGAATTTTATTATGTAGTTGGAAAGTTAACATGTTACAGTATTATTCACTATTTACAGCCAAAGCGTAACATGCTCAAACATAATAAGCTTTTCAATGAAAGGCATTCCAACTACGAGGAATATATTTTCCATCCAGGGTGACTAACCTATATGCCCCATTGCTCAAAACAGCTTCAATTTGATACGGCCCTTCCCAAGCAGGAGCCAACTTTCCTTCTGCTGGGTCTTTCGTATTCTGAAAGGCTTTCCTCAATACCAAATATCCAACTTGAAAACTCCTTACCTTAACATTCTTGTTATAAGATCTAGCTACTGCCTGGCGGCAACTGGCTATTTGTAGACATGCAACATTTCTTGCTTCTTCAACTGTGTCCAAGTTGGCTGCAAGTTGAACGTCATTTCCTTCTTGGTTTTGCAATGCATATCTGTATGTGGGTACTCTCTATTTTTTGGGAATCATAGCCTCACACCCATATACCAGGGAGAATGGTGTCTGTCCAGTCGCATTCTTTGGTGTTGTCATATCTGTCCAGAGAATGTTTGGAAGCTCATCATCCCATCTGTCATTCTTTCGTATCAACTTTTTCTTCAAATTGTTGATAATCATCTTGTTGCTTAATTCTGTCTGGCCATTGGCTTGTTGGTATCGAGATGTTGAGGTTATAAGTGTGATATTCCAATCTTTGCAAAATTTTCTAGTCTTATTACAAATGAACTGACTTCCATTATCACATACAATCTCAGCTGGAATTCTAAATCTGCAAAGTATATTTCTCTTAATAAAAGAAATAATTTGCTCATCCTTAACCTGCTTGTAAGCCTCAGCTTCAATCCATTTGGAAAAATAATCATTCATTGCCAGTATGAAGACTCTCTGCCTAGATGCTTGAGGCAACTTGCCAACAATATCCATCCCCCATTTGATGAATGGCCAAGGAGTTGAAATGGAATGCAATGGTTCTGGCGGCTGATGATTAATTGGAGCAAACCTCTGGCAGGAATCGCATTTTCGAGCATATTCATTTGCGTCTTTTCTCATAGTTGGCCAGTAGTAGCCCATACGTAAGGCTTTGTTGCACAAGCTCCTACCTGCAACATGATTCCCACATTCTCCATCATGAAGCTCTTGTAATACAGCTTGGGCTGCATCTTGTTCTAGACACCTCAGGTATGGGCCTGAGGTTGATCTTTTAAAGAGGACTCCATCTATCAGCGTATACCTGAAATATAAGTTAAGCACCAAGTTGGTTGTCAAACTAGTTGTTATTTTCAAGTTGCAGACTAACAATTGAGCCTGGGGCCTAAGGGCGTACCTTGAGGCTAGAAGCTGTAGGCGTCTTGCCTGAGCCTTGTCTGGTGGGAGTTTGTCAGTCAGTAGGTACTCGATGATGGGCAGTAGCCAGCTTGTTTCTGGTGAAGTTGTGACCTGTAAGCAATGTGTGAGATACAACATACATCTGACATTCGAACTTATGTGTGTTAAGCAATGTGTGGAGTGTTGTGTTAACCTGTAAGCAAGCACGAATTTCTGCTTGTATTGCTTATTGGTCAGTTTCAATGGACGGGCTTGACAAGTGCACTAGAGGAATGTTATTAGCAGACCAGTCAGAACCTGCTGCCCCCAAGTTTGCTAATAGATCAGCATAATATTCTGTTCCCTGGGTATTTGTTTGATTTCAAAACTCTCAAATAATGAGGAAATTTATTTAACCGGATCTGCATAGGCCTCCATCTTGGGGTCCTTGGTTGCATATATTCCATTGATTTGATTTACCACCAGCATTGAGTCACAATTCACCCTTACATGTTTTGCTTTGAGTACATGTGCTGCCTATAAAGCAACCACCAATGCTTTATATTCCGCCATGTTGTTCATGGTTCTAAACACTGCAACATATAGCATGGGGTATTATATCCCCCTATGGAGACTTTAGCATAAACCCACATCCTGTCCCCCTTATGTTTGAAGCTCCATCAATATGTATCTCCCAAACTGCTTGTTGTTCTCCTTCTAGTTATAGTACCTCTTGGTTGGCAGTTGCCATTATGTTTGGGCTGAAGTCAGCCACAAAGTATGCCACGACCTGAGACTTTATTGCCGTCCTTGGTTCATAGCGGATGTCATATGTGCTCAACTGAACTGACCACTTCGCCATACGATCAGATAATTCTGGCTTCCTTAGTACGTTCTTAAGCGGGTAATTAGTCTTTACAATCTTAACATCACTCTCAAAATATGGCATCAGCTTAATGGAAGACATAATTAAAGCTAAAATTAATTTTTCAAGTGGGGAATACCTTGTTTTAGCATCCAGCAGACTCTTACTTACATAGTACACAGGTTGTTGTTGTCCATCTTGCTCTCTGACAAGTACCGTACTTACTGAGTTCTCTGATACAGCCAGGTAGAGGTACAAATGTTCTCCCTACAATGGTTTGGATAGCAATGGTGTTGCCCCCAAATGCTTCTTCAAATTCTTAAAGGCCTCATCATGTTGTGGAGTCCACTCAAAGCACTTGTTCTTTCTCAATATATCATAAAACAATCTGCATTTGTCCGCAGACTTGGAGATAAAGCAGTTGAGCGCTGCCACCCTGCCTGTCAGCTTCTATACATCCTTAATATATTGAGGCCTCTCTAAGTTGTGAATTGCTTGAACCTGTTATGGGCTTGCCTCGATCCCCATTTTGGTGACCATGTATCCCAAAAATTTTCCCGATGATACACCACAACTGCACTTTGAGGGATTAAGTTTCATGTTATATTTTCCGAGAATATCAAAGGTTACCTTCAGGTCTTTGATATGGTCTCCAGCCTGCTTGGATTTTACCACCATATCATCTATGTATACCTCCATATGTTTTCCAAGTTGGTTGTTGAACATCATGTTAACCAACCTTTGGTAGCTTGCCCCTGCATTTCTTAGTCCAAAAGACATTTTTATGTAACAATATATACCTTTGTTTGTCATGAAGGTAGTTTTTTCCTGGTCGGCAACATTCATAGCTATCTGGTGGAAGCCACTTAAAGCATCCAAGAATGTTAACATTTCGTGACCAGCTGTTGCATCAACCAGTGCATCAATGTGAGGCAAGGGAAAAGGATCCTTAGGACATGCCTTTTTTAGGTCAGTGAAGTCTATGCACACACGTCATTTTCCGTTCTTCTTTTGCACCACCACCACGTTAGACAACCAGGTTGGATATTTGGCCTCCTTTATAACTCCAGTGCGCAGCAGCTTGTCCACCTCTTGATCAATAATTTCATTTCTTTTGTGAGCAAACCTCCTTCTTTTCTGCTGTACAGGCTTGCATGTTGGGTCAATGTTTAAGCTATGAGTTATTACTTTTGGATCAATGTCAGTTATATCTTCTGGTTTCCAAGCAAAGCAGTCTGTCTACCTCTTCAAAAAGGTGACAATCTGTTCATGTATCTCAGATTGCATGTTAGCTGCCATTTGCATAACTTGCTGTGGTTTGGATGTGATCTAGAATCATGTTTCTGCTTGACCACGTCTTCTTGGATCCGCCCTGACTGTGATCGCTATGCTTGGTAAGTTCTTGAAGGTTTCAGGCAGGCCATGTAACATTCTTTGGCCAGCCTTTGATCTCCCTTGATGGTTTGCACTCCCCAAGGTGTTGGAAACTTTATCATTTGGTGGTATGTGGAAGGGACAACCCTCAAGTTGTGGATCCATGGCCTTCCCATCAGGACGTTATATGGGGTCAGGCTGTCAATAACACAGAAATCCTCTAGCAGCTTGACACCTTCAGCATAAGTGGGCAACATGATTACTCCCAATGTGCTCTTTGCTTCCCCATTATAACTGACCAGAGTGACTGATCTCATGGTAATGTACTCCTCCTTGATGCCCATTTCCTTGAGTATACTGAGCATGATAAGATTGACCGAACTTCCTCCATCAACTAGGACCCTTTTAACAAAGCAGTTTTCAATTGATAAGGATATTACCAAACCATCATGATGGGGTTCAGCAACCTCACTGACATTATCCTGGGTGAAACTGACGGCAGGCAGAGGGTGGTGATCTATTCTACTTGAGCTTGGGGGTTGCAGACTGTTCTCCTTAGCATGTCATCTAGCTGCAGAGTACGTTGTCCCACAGACACTCGAACCTCCTGCAATAAAAGTTACCACCTTGGAATGAGAAGGTGCAGTTTGCTTACCATTGTGAGGGTCCTTTGGTGGCTGCCTGTGAGCTAGGAACTCTTATAGATACCCCTTCTTTACAAGATGGCTAATCTCCTTCCTAAGAGCAATGCAGTCCTCCGTGTGGTGGCCAATATCATTGTGGAACTCGCAATACTTGGAAGAGTTTTTGGCTCCAGCTGGCTTGTCAGAATTTTTTGGCCATTTGACGATTCCACCCAAGTCGTCATATCTGGCTACTAACTCTAGCACCTGGACGTTAAAATTGTACTCATGCAGGGCTGGTGGTAGAGTGTGATCCTCCCTCAAATCATGTTGTATTTGTGACACTGCTCTGCCTGGTTTTGTTTCCTCCAACCTGGGACACGACATGGGCCTGACATCTTGTCTTTTGTTGTGGTTTAGCTTACGAGATGGGCTTTCATACACATGTGCAGTCTGCATGTCTTTATCTTCTTCCAGACGTATAAAGGCTACAAGTTTAGCTTACACGTCCTCAAATGAAGAACATGGATACTTGGTTAGTTTTTTATACAATTCTGAGTCCTTCAACAGGCCCTGCCTGAACTCCTCCACGGCCGTTGGCATGTCACATCTAGGAATGGAGACCTTTTCTCTGTTGAAGCGATTCAGATAATCCATCAAGGGTTCATTCAGCCTTTGAACGATCCTGTAGAGGTCGCTAGTCTGTTTTTCCAACTTGCGGTTGCTTGCAAATTGTGAGTTGAACGAATTTACCAAGTCTGCAAATGAGGAGATTGAGCTGATCGGCAAGTTGACAAACCATTGCAAGGCTGGCCCAGTCAAGGTTGCACCGAAACCTCTGCACATGCATGCCTCCATTAGCTCACGTGGAATTGATATGGTGAACATCTTCTACTTGTACTGAGCAATGTAGTCGACCGAATCAGTTGTTCCATCATACAGCTTCATGGAAGGAATATTGAATTTCTTGGGGATCTCCACCAGAGCAATGAAATCTCCGAATGGTGAGTCTGCATATCTGGTAGGGGTTACTTTTTCCAAGTGTCTAGGCACACATGGGATTTTTTAATCATTTCCCGCAGCTCCTGAAATTGCTTGGCCATAGGATCGTCCACACCTGTCATCACGTTAGTGGAAACAATATTATTAGTTTGAACAGGGTTACCGACTGGTGGATCTCCAAGTTGCACGCTTGGTCCAGCTTCCAGGTTGATAACACCCCTGGGGGAGTTATGAACTGATCAGGTTCATGCGTGACTCCATCCATATCCATCATCAATGGAATCTGGGAGGTGCCTCTTCTTGCTTGCTTCTTGGAATTTGCAGTCATCGACGCTACAAACTGGACTTTAGCTTGCAGACCTTCATTCATCTGTCGGATTTGGGCTGCCTCCCTGGTCACTGCCTCTATTTGCTTCATTATTGTGCCAAACCCTTCTTCACCACGCTTACCCAGATCATCTTGGCTCTGAGAACCAGGTTGACTGCTTGATGGGGTTTCCATGGTTGAGTAAGTGAACGAGAAAGAAATATTTAGCCAATTTTCTTAATAAGATGCCCCTCGGTGGGCGCCAAACTGTTTTAACAAAAATTGCACAAGTAGAATATGCAAATTTTGGACAACCACGGGAGTTAGGACCTGCCTTGCCAAGAATATTTCACTAAGATTGTTTTTGGATTTACAAGCTTACACGCTGTGTTGTACAAGTTGAATAACAACTGTAATTCAACTTGTACTACTAAACAAATGCTCTATAAAAAGTCTAATAACTTCCGTGTGTCTTTCTTATTTACAAACTCTTGTATTTATGCTAACATAATTTTGTTCTTATTTTCCAGGTTCATAGCTATCATCTTGGAGTGATGTGTTGACTGCTTCTAGTCGTGGCTGGTACTCTACTCCTCATTTCTGGGATAATGGAGCAGATTCAAATAGTGACTATATTCTTGCGCTTGAACTGGTCCCTACTCTTCTTGCCAGCTTGTATTTATTGGTTGTAGTCGTACGACCTCTTTTTATTGCTTGTAATGTTCTATATATATATATATGACCGTAAATCGTACTTCAAATTGTATTTAATGTATTAATTAAATATACTCAAATATTCAGATAAATTCAAATATTATACTTCAAATTGTATTTAATGTATTAATTAAATATACTCAAATATTCAGATAAATTCAAATATTATAAAGTGTTATCTGTATTTTCTCGATCCCTGACACTGCTCACAACCGAATGAATTAAGAGCTTCCCATCCCCAATTTAACATTACAAGGTCGTCGTAGAAATCACTACCCCAACAAAAGTTGCACAGAATTATAATTACATCGATCAAAT
>JAUEJK010097594.1:0-11636 GCA_032274865.1 Eryngium alpinum | reverse complement strand
GCTTGCTTTAGTAGAGGTTCTCGTAGTTGATATTGAGACGGCGGAATATATCCAGGGCCAAATTGGCCTACGGCCTCAACAAACTGTTGAAATGAATCATTGTTGACGGCATTGAAAGGGATTCCTGCTTCATATATCCATTTAGCTAGATACGCGTGCACTTCATTGCTTCTATTCTTGAATAATGTATCGTTGATGTTCTGTTGTCTCAACGTTTTACGCGATTCAACTGATGTGTCCATTGGGCATATAGGCCTAGTAAAGCTATCCATGGGTCCAAGCGAATGCATCGTTCTGCTGCTACCATCAATTTCCACATGGATCTCATCTACTCCCGTTCTCTCAGTAATATCAACATCATTCTGAAGTTCTTCAAGTTTATCTTTCTTGTCATCTTTTCTTTTTTTGGCTCCTTGCAAAGCTTGTTTACATTTTGCTTGATTAATTGGTGTGGACTTGTTACATGAAGCCACCATCCCTTTAATGCGAGCTATGTGATGCTTTAAGCGATATATGCCTCCGCTAACCACTTTACTGCATAATTTACACTTTACTTTATCTAAATTATTGGGGTTTACTAATTCTCCATACTCCCATCCAATGTCATCTGGTTTTCGTTTCAATTGCTCGGTTGGACCTACAGTGTCTGAGTTAGAGGCAGCTGACGAACCTACCATTGAAGAAGTTTCCACCGCTATGTCCTGTACATTATAACAACATATACATACTGAATTAGATACATCATACAAGTTGGAGCTGAATATTACCAGAAATTCATAAGTAATTCATTACGGCATTTAGTCGAACAGTTGGTGTGCAACAAAAATAACTATGAAGAATTTATAATCATACCCAGATTCAATTCGATTTACAGATTTAGTATATGAATTCAAAGAAAGAAATAGACCTCATTAACTATGAAAAATTTATAGAAGAAACAGATGTTACCCAGTACGCTATTGTATAGATTATAGATATAAAGTAATAACAAACAAACAATCAAACATACACAGAATTACAGACACACTTACCGGATGTGGATGCAAATCAGACATCTTGAAAGGTGAAAGCTTGGATGTTGAATTTCTTTCTTCACTTTTGCTTTGTGTGGAAAACAATTACCTAATTTCGTTTTACTGAATTAGAAAGAAAGTAGCGTACTTTTGACTTGGAACAGGTGAGTTTTTGGCTTGACATATCTTTCTGAGTTTAATTGCTAACTTTTTATTTTTTAATACTTAAATTTTAACCAGCTGCATACCGCCTTTTCCCGATTTTTTCCGCCTAGCTACCGCCTTTTCCCGATTTTCACACAAACCGTTTATTGCTCTGATTTTGGTGTAATCGCGGCGTTTGTGCTCCGATTACCGCCTAGGCGCCGATTAATCGGCCGCCTAGGACGATTTTTAGAACCTTGGTTTTATGTTATTCTATTTGTGGTTTTGATTCCAAGAGTCTTAGTAAGTCAAACAATGTGGTCTGGACTCTTGGTGGTCCTAGGGTGATACGGAATTCATAAAATAAAAGATAACTGTAGAATTTAAATCTCCTCAGAATTTAATTCTCATCTTAATGGACTAGGATTAATTAATTTGTTGTTTAAAAATAGTGATTTCTTTGTGGGATCTATAGATCGTGGTTTATGTTAATGTTATAAATGAAGTATTCAAGGATTCGAGCTAATTCATAAATCGATTTTTTGGGAGTTTAAATTGTTGGTTAAGTATGTATGCTTTTTATAGTATTTTTCATCCGGAGAATTCACTTTCGACAACCTTCAATCTCCTTTTGATAATCCTGCAAAATACGAATACGAAGAGGATGTCTCCCCGATTCGCCTCCGGCGTGAGAATCAGTAATTGTAATAATTGGGCAATCGTATAGAGAGCTGAGAGAATAAAAGTTGCGTAGAAAAAATACATGTGTAATTTACCTTATATTTATAGGGACATAGTCCTATATATTTCCACGAGAAAATTCCTCTTAAATAATAATAAGAGTAGATTAATAAAATAATTCTAAATATATTTATGGACCACTTTCATAACCCGAATAGTAAATAAAATAAGATTGGGTTAACTAATTACTAGTCCAACCCATATTTTATAATCGGACCGGGTCAGAAATAACTCGATACCAACAAGCCCCCAAGCATAAGCATATTTTTAATATGATACTTATTCAGCCCAACAAATAAGTACAACTCCACTCAGCCCAATATCCAAATCAGTTCTTGTGGACCAAGTTTAAACCAACAGCCCAGCCCACGTTTATTGTAAACGCATTGTAAAATATGAAGTGTTTCAAATTCCTACTGTTACCGTTATAGAGCATAAGTATATATACACATTCATATTCAGCTCCAACTATTCACCACACACTGCTCTTCTTCACCATTTCGATCGGTGTTCCAGCTATTTGAAGATTCAACCTTCATACAAGGAAAAATCATCATCTGCCGACAAGAAGTAAGCTCCATTTTCTACTTATTTCTTAATCGATGCTTGAAGGTCCTGCTCTCAATCTATGTTTCACACACTCTGCACATACACAACCTTTACTGTGCACATACACAACCTTTATTGTGCATATATATATTACACTAGCATGTACTTATGCATATATGTTGTATATTTTAAAGCTCATTCACTCGATTGCAAAACATACCCAATCAACTGATTAGTATGATAATCCCTTAGAACCCTAATTTTAAAACAGGCAATTAGGAACTAATTATGGTAATCGCGAATCAAGTAACTGAAGAAACGAGCTCGTAAATGGCTTAAACTTGTTGAATTTTGGAGCTTGAAATCAACTAACCATTAATTGATTTTATTATAATGTCGAGCTCCCAAGATAATATGGACATAGACATTGGAGAACAAACTAGGAACCCTTCACCTTTTATACCTTGCTCCCGAGCTGAAGACCAGCTCGGCCCAAGCTCATATGCTTTGCCCGTCAACTCTTTTTCATCCGTTTCTAAGATATATGAAGATCCGATCAAATACCGAGTTGCCAATGTGACCAGCATAATATCCTCAGAATTCATAAACAGAATTCACCAAGATTTTTACTTACCGAGCTCTTACCATGTCTTTCAACCCAATCTGATCGATAAAATATATAACAGTCCTTTTATGAATGAGCTCACCGAAGAATTCGGTGTAGCCGTTCACAAACCAGTCCTTTCCTGTGGCTTACGATTTCTCTTACACGACTTTGTCAAGGCCGTGTTAAGAGACCTAAAAATCGCTAATGACTAACTTATGCCGAACTCATATACCACCATCCACGCATTTCTGTATAGATGCCAAACCCGAGAAATCAAAACCCAACTGAAACTTTTTTGGACTCACTTTGAAGTCCGAACTGCACCTTTTAGCCCTGGTTTCTATATCATCATGTACCGAGCTGGTACTCAGAAATGTCACGATATAAACTCGAGCAATAAAGGCTGAGATGATTAGTTTTACTTAACGGGGGCTGACCTGGAAGAGTTCAGGACATGGGCTCATACTCCACTTAGGAAGAGCTCGGCGATTACACCAAACTTCAGGACTCGCATACGGTCGAGGAGAAATTCTCTTTTTCCTTTGTCAGCTCGGAACTCTTCATCACGAGCATTGGAGGTTAAGTCCCCGAGCTCAATTATTTTTATTTTTATTGCATATATATATATATATATATATATATATCATTCTGAGCTCTTAACTTTATTTATATATTTTTTTCTTCTTGGCAGTGTCTTCAGCCCCCTTTAGCTCCAAACTCAAGACTAAGGCCGAGTTCATAAAAGAGCAAGCACTTTGGAAAAGGGAAGAAGAGGCAAAAAAGAAGAAGTCAGCCAAGGGACCAAGTCGGCTCGTAAGAGAGCCTGAACAGATTCCAATTTACAAGAAACCGAGGTGGAGAACACCCCCACCAAGGGAAATGTAACACTCAGCTCGGCTGCAGCTCAGGATCCCCTCACATCTACTACAGAGTATCCTGAAATAGTGGAGATACATGATTCTCCATCCAAGACCTCAGCTCAACCAACTCCACCAGCTCGGCCAATACTCCCTTCTGTGTTTATCAATAATATTAGTCAAGTGGTCGAGCTGTGTTCTCAGAGGTCGGTTTAGCTAGGAAGTGAGATTGCTAAGAAACTTGAGGTGCCTGAAGACGTTCGAAAGATCTGTGAAATGATTGCTAACGAGCGAGCTGGGCAAATCTCAGCTCACCTTATGCAGGTCAGCCTTCTTTCTTCTACCTTTTTTATTAAATCCGAGCTGGTGTTCTTTCCTTATTAATTTTAATAAAATGACATCTGCAGGGTCAAGCTTGGCTGGCTACCATCGTAAATAATCTCACCAATACCCTATAATTGCTCAGCTCGGCACAAGAGGACCTGAAGAACTCCAGGGCAAAAAATGCACGCTTAGAGAATCAAATTTTTGAGCTGGAGAACAGGAATAATGGGCTGGAAGGAAAGCTGAAGGAAGCTCAAGACCTCTATGTTAATGTCCAGTAGGACTTGTTCAAATGAGAAAGCTGGAGAATCACATTACCGAGCTAAAAGGTCAGATCGAAGAAGAGTCTGACCGAGCAGACATGGCAGAAGTTGATTGGTTTTCCAAGGGCCAAGACGATCGGATCCGAGCTGCCAAAGAGGTTGGTCTTGACTATAAAAATATTTTGATTGACCCTCGTTTCAATCCGTACGAGACATAATCCTCATCTGAAGAATCTCAGAAGGAGCTCGGTCCTGATGGTGGAGGTGAAATTTAGGCGCAACTCGGCTTCCCGAGAAATCTTCAGCTCGGAATTTCAAAGCTTTCTATCATTTGGGATGTTTTTAAGACTTTAACTTTCTAAGTATAAAGATTTGTATGAAGTACCTTTAATGATTTTGTAATGACTTTATTTATATGCAATTTCATTTTTTGTCATCGTTATTTGTATGTTCGGATTATACTCTCATAGAGCTCAGCAATTAAGATGAATATGAGCTAAGTTTAAGCATAAAATTAGAAACAAATATTTTTAAGGCTTAGCTCGTATCATTGCTTTGTTCGCCGAGCTGTTAACATATCAAGCTTGGTTAACTTCGAAACTTAACCAAACTTTAATAACTTATGGGATTTAATTAGCCCCAACCGAGCTCATGAATCTGAATTAAATATACTTATATGGAATTTAAAGTTCTATATAGAGGAGCTTTCGAGCTCGATTTATGAGCTCGTTTGTGTAACATTCCGAGCTCAGTTGAAAGTATTTCTGAATCAAAAGAAGCTCGGCCAGACACATAACTACTTTAGATCCTCGTTTGTGAGTCATCGAGCTCCTTATATGTATCTGAACTTATAGGTAGAGCTCAATGTTTGAGCTCGGTTTCCTCGAACTTGATAAATAGTTGCAGCTCGTCATAAGGGTTATGTGAGCTCAACACATAATTTAAGCACACTAACTGCATTTATTATTTGACAAGCTCATATTTGCGCTGATTAAATTTGTACTTATAAGTGTTTAAACTCATTGTACAGTTTGAGCTCGGGCTTGTAAATATCACAGTCCACTTTTAAGTAGAACCTTCTTTTACTGTTGGCTTGAGCTCGGCTTTGAGCTCATCAAATAAATTGAGCTCGATTTGTCTCAAGCTTATTTTAACTTGTTTCCTAGTGAATAAGCACGGTAAAAAGCTCAAACATGTTAATTATATTTTTGGCTGAACTCGGGCCAAGTTTTTCGCCTTCAAAGAATATCTCAAAGCAAGGCAAACTTATTAATTCCGAGCTCGTAATTTAATGTTATCCGAGCTCACATTCATAACCCACATACTGATTTTTTTAAGCTTGTATTTGAGAGCGGGCGAGCACATTATATAGTTGGAGCTCGTCTTTATAAATTGCAAAGTTTTTTAAAGTAAAACTTACTTTTACTTTTGACTAGTCTTTCATTCAACTTGAATTTGAAGGTGTTATCCGAGTTGTCACCTTAAAATATCAGCCGAGTATAGTAGAGCTTGGGAATTTTAAGTACCCGTATTCATTGGCTCATCATTTGCTAAGTACGCTGATAGGGTACGTAATCTTACTTAACAACATGAGTTCCTTGTTAATATTCTTAGGAACTTTTATTCGTCAAATCGAGCTATAATGGATTTCAGCAGTCTGAGCTCTTCTTTTTAAGAGCCTTAACGGAACAAACTAAGGATCTTAGCTCAAATTTTATAAATTGGGACACACATAATACTCCATAGCAGCTCGGATGGAACAATGGTGAATCCATGCTGCTTATTTGAAATTCAAGCAAAGACAAAAATGTCGTTTTATTGAAATAATATTGAGGTAAATACATATTGCCCAAAATAATGAAAAAATTTGAACTATATGTAACCACCTAAATACTGAGCTAAATATATATTGCTCATACGTGTTATATAAGTTGGGAAAACTAAATGCTCGCAACAAGCTTATTAGCTACTTCAAAAGAAAATTAGAAAAACTACTCAAAATAACGCCTAAGGTGAGTCACATTCCAAGTGTTCTTGAGTTTCTTACCATCCAACGTGGCGAGCTTGCAAGTTCCCTGTGAAGGCATGGCGATGACTTTATACGGCCCTTCCCAGTTCGGCATCAATTTTCCTCGTAGCTCGGGCTTGGTAACCTCCCGTAGCACTAAATCACCAGGCTGAACCCTCCTTGGTACTATCAAAGAATTAAAATACCGAGCTGTCCTTTGTTGATAAGAAGCCATCCGAGCTGCTGCCTCCGACTTCAGCTCTTCCAAGAAATTAACATTCATCCGAACTCCTTCATTATTCAGCTTAACATCAAAACACGAGTTTCGTAAAGTCGAAACACCAACTTCCACTGGTACTAAAGCATCAGTTCCATACACTAAACGGAACGGAGTTTCTCTTGTTGCAGTTCGAGGTGTCGTCCGGTACGCCCAAAGTATTATGTATAGCTCATATGCCCATAATCCCTTAGCTCGTCCTAACCTCTTTTTTATCCCCTTAAACAATGCCTTGTTCGTCCTCTCTACCTGTCCGTTTGCCTGAGGGTAACTCACAGATGCTGTTTGATGCTCTATCCTCCAGTGACGGAGAAAATCTTCAAACCTCTTATCTTTAAACTGTGTACCATTATCGAAAATCACCACCTTAGGTACCCCAAACCTATATATCACGCATTCTAAAAAGATTTTTTTCACACGTAGCAGTAGTTATGTGTTCCAATGGTCTCGCTTTGGCCCAATTTTTCATATAATCAACGGCCACGATACAAAATTCAGCTCTACCCTTTGAGCGTGGCAACTTACCTACAATATTAACCCCCACATTGCAAACGGAATGGGACAAAGTATAGGGGTGAGCTCGGTCGGAGGTCTCCTAGGAACATCAGTGTGAATCTGGCATTTATGACATTTCTGCACATAAGTAATAGCATCAGCTTGAAGAGTCGGCCAAAAATACCCTTGACGAATAATTTTCAAAGCTAATGCTTTTCCTGCCAAGTGATCTGCACATAAACCCTCGTGAACTTCTGTAACTACCATCTCTGCTTATTCGGGAGTCAAGTACCGCAACAAAGGTCTACTTACTGACCTTCGATATAGAATCCCATTGATTAAGATATAACTAGCTGCATATATCTAATTTTTTGTGTTTCGTTTATTTCCGGAGGCAATATCCCATTTTCAAGGTACAACTTAATCGGAGTCATCTAATTCACCTGCTACCCAATAACCGTAACTTCCTGCTTCTTCTTGACTATTGAGTTTTCAATATGCTTCACGTAAACCGAGATGAGGAGCTCTGCAATGTCAGAGATTGTCAATCTGGATAATGCATCAGCTTGGCTGTTATCACTCCTACTGACCCCATTAAGCTCAGAAAATTTGAACCTCTTGCCAAGCTCTTTCACCTCGGCAGCATATGCCTTCAGCCACTGCTCTTTCAAAGCATACTCCCCGGAGAGGTGCTTAACTACCAACTGAGAATCACTATATACTTTTAACCTTCTAACTTCCAACGATTTAGCTAAGCTCAAACCTGCTATAAGAGCTTCATACTCGGCTTCGTTATTGGTCAACCTGAAAGAAAAGCGAATTGCCTGATTGACCTCAAACCTAGACGGACTAGTAAGAATCACCCCAGCTCCGCACTATGAATTAGCAACTGAACCGTCCATAAACATAGTCCAAACCGAACTCCTCTCCAGCTCGGATTCTCCAATTGGATATTCTACTGGAGTGCTAAAGTTACATTCCACCACAAAGTTTGCCAAGGCTTGTGCCTTAATTGCCGTCATGGGTTTATATATAATGTCAAATTCACCAAGCTCAACAGCCCAAGCAATTAACCGGCCCGCAGTTTCCGCCCTTTGAAAAATCTTTTTAAGCGGCTGATCCGTAATCACCTCAATAGTCCTCCCTTGAAAATAGTGCCTCAATTTCCGAGCTGCCATCACCAACCCTAAGGCAAACTTCTGAATATTCAGATATCTATTCTTAGCATCCTCAAGCGCATGACTCATATAAAATACCAATTTTTGAACTCCATCACTCTCTTTTACCAGTACAGCCCCCACCGTCCGATTTGAGGCTGCCAAATAGAGCTGCAAAGGCTCCTTTGGTTCTGGTTGAGTTAATAATGGCGCTGAAACCAAATACTCTTTGAACTCTTCTAAAGCTTTCGAACAAGCTGGAGTCCACTCAAAATCCTTAACCCCCCCTCAACGTATCGAAAAACGGTAATGACTTTCCAGCTGATCTGCTAATAAACCTCCGGAGAGTTGGTAATCTGCTTGTTAACACTTGTACTTCCCTCTTTGTTTTTGGTGCTTCCATATCCATAATAGCTTGAATTTTCTCGGGATTAGCCTGAATTGCTCTTTGACTTACCATATAACCCAGAAATTTCTCGGATCTGACTCCAAAATTGCACTTAGTGGGTTTAATCTCATATTATTCTTACGGATTGTATCAAAGTATTCTCGTAAGCTTCCAATATGATCGAGATCTCCACTCTTAACAATCATATCATCTACATAACATTCCATATTGCGACCAATCTGCGACTTGAACACCTTGTTAATCATTCTTTGATAAGTTGTTCCGGCGTTTATCAATCCGAAGTGCATATTAATATAGGCATATGTTCCATCTGATGTAATGAAAGCTATCTTTGCTATATCATCTTTCTTCATAGCGATTTGGTGGTAACCCGAGAAGGCATTCAAAAACGACAATAAAGAGTATCCCGCTGTAGCATTTATGAGCTGATCAATCGAAGGTAGAGGATAAAAATCTTTCTAAAAGGCTTTATTCAGATCCGTATAATCAACGCACATTCGCCATTTTCCATTAGCTTTCTTCACTACTACCATATTCGCCAACCAATAAGGATAATCAATTTCGTGAATAAATCCGGACTTCAGTAAGACAGTAGCTTACTGACCTCCTCCCTTATGATAGCTTGTCTTTCAGGTGAAAAGTTCCTCTTCTTCTGCTTGACTGGCTTGAACTCAGGATTAACATTGAGTGCATGAACAGACACCTCCGAGCTGAGCCCTGGCATATCTTCAGGTCCCCATGCAAAAATGTCTAAATACTCCCGAAGGACCTGAATTTCAAGGTGGTATTCCAATCTCCAACTTCAAATATGTTTGTCCCAAAATCGGTATATGATGATTCCCAAAGTCATTCAACGGTGGCTCAGAGCACGGCCCCATTATTACACCACCCAAGGTCAACTGATCATAAGCTTTTTTAACCAATATATTGGCCAAGCTGCCACTGTCGATTAGGACCTGCCAAATCCTGTGATTGTTTAAAATACAAGAAAATATAAAGGCATCAACATGGGTCGAGTTATACCTTCGAAATATTTCTTAGAGAAATATATAGGCTCATCCGAATCAGGTTGGTTGCCTTTTTTATCTAACATATGAACTCCCTTAGAGAACCTTCGTTTGGGTGAGCTCGAGCTCGGGTCTATAAAGCTTCCACCTGAGATAGCATGAATGTCAGGATTATTGCCAAGCTGTTTTAAATAGTCTTGATCCTCCTTATTTTACCTCTTCGCCTTAGCTTGCCTATCTTTTGAATAAATTGCTTCACATCACCCCTCTTTATCATCTTCTCAATCAAATCTTTCAACTGGTAGCACTCCTCAGTTGTATGCCCGTGATCTTCATGATAATCACAATATTTTTTTTCTGATTTTCTCCCAATGTGGAGCCCGAAGCTTACTTGGTCTTTTAAAATTTTGATCTATCCTCTTGATTTCATTCAAATGTGTGTAATCTTTATCCGGACGACCTTTCTTCTCTCCGGACCCGGTCTTTGTATAATCATCCCTTTTCCGATGTGGAGACCTAGCTCTCTTATTGTCCGCTTTAGCATTTTCTCGGCTTAGCGCCTCTTCCTTCTGGGTGATATTTTTCACCCGAGTGTACATATCATCCAAGGTGGTAGGTGCGAAATCATAAAACGACTTCAATAATTTCTGGCTCATATTAGGATCCAGACCTCCATACAGAAAACCCATAGTTTCACTCTCATCGAGGTTGGTTATACCTTCACATTCCTGCTTATGCCTAGCCATGTACTGGGACATCGTTTAATCCTCTTTCTGACGACACTTCATCAAAGACGCAGTAAGTTTTCCTGTACGTCGGTTGTCAGCATAATGTTTCAAAAACTGCTTTTTCAATTGCTCATAAGAAGTGATCGTTCTCGGTTTCAAAAACACTTCGAACATCTGACACATAGTTATCTCATCATGCCCATCATATCTCATACTTCGTTCATATTGAGTTACGTGCTCAATCGGATCAGTTCTCCCAAAGTACTTAGACATTTTCGGAATTCCAAGCCCAGGCTTCGGTACATAGTCTTGGATAAAATCAATCAATATGGATTTCGTATAAAAACTTATGGTATCCGATCCCACAATTGCCCTTTCCATATTCGACATTCTCCGTTCAATAGTATCATGCATCTCAACTGGGCGATAATCATCATCAAAATCTGAATTCTCAAGGAGCTCGGTATGTGCCATTGTGCTCGGGTTGAATGTAACATACAGTGGTGCCTCTGGCCGAGCTGGCGCTCTAGGTAGCATCCGATGCTCAGCTCGAGCTCGAGCTCGGTTATCTGACTCGGTTAACTCCTTTTCCAACCGAGCTCTTTCCAGCTCGATTTCTCTCGCCTGTTATGCCAGGGTTTGCATTCGTACCCTCTTAGGCTCATCTTCCAACTTCCGAGCTGCCTCTTCTGCAGCTTGGATTCGGCGCTCTTGAGACCTCTCCTTAGCTACTTATAACGGATTGCGTATATTCACACCAGTTCGATTATAAACTGGAACAGGTGTAGGTGATCTACGAGAATCCCTTGTATGTAAAAATTCTTGAGTCCGTGGCGAAACATTAAGATCAGGATTCCTCTGCTCGCCCTATCGGCTACTTTTCGCATTAAGATTTGCTGCTCCAGAACTAGAGATAATTACGTGATTGGAAGTATGATGGGTGATGGTTCCATCGGTTTGAATCGTGGTTCGACTAAGTTGATATGTGGTAGGCGTGGAGAGAGTAAGATCTTTAAAAAACTTGAGTTGTAACGGGAGGAGTAGTAAACGGATCGCT
>JAUEJK010097492.1:0-11636 GCA_032274865.1 Eryngium alpinum | reverse complement strand
TTTTAAATAAATAAAATATTTATTCCAAATTCAATTTATAAAATATATATATATATATCTAAAATTTTAATTTTTTGAATATTACTTTGAGTGTTATATGAACTACTGTGATGATTTTTTTGTAAAATATTTGTTTTTTTTTAAAATTAGTTTTATTGTGATTATGATTTTTCTGTAAAATGTAATTAAACAATCAATATATATATATATATATATTAAGTACAACATAAAGAATCCAGAACGGTGTGCATAACAGTGTACAGAAGTTTATTTACATAATTGGTTTATTCGGTTAAAATTGAAAACCGAACCGAATTAAACGAATAACCGATTTTTTTAAAAATAGAGAACCGTCGAACCGAAATATTTTGGTTACTGTACCGAAATATTTCAATTATTTTGATTCGATTTTTGGATAACCGAATCGAATACTCACCCTAACTCACATGATTAAAAATACTTTATACGGGTATATATTAAAACCCCACTAATACGTCAGAAAAACTTTACACATACCTACTGATAACTTCAAATTTCTGTAGACTGCTTGTAAAGTATGTAATGATAATTAACAGAATTTCAACTATATGTGAGATATCTCAGTTTTACGATAATTTAAGATATTTGCTTACTTGTCCGTTTATAAGCGGACTTATAAATAAAAAATCAAATATATTTTTATATTATTTTTTATTTTATTATTTATAAAAAATTATAATTACACAGATAATTTTTTATTATTTATAAAAAAATTTAATTACACAGATACTCTATTATAAAAATATGATCCTTAAATTAGATGTAATTAGTGCTTTTAGCTTATAAGCGAGAAACAAAATATTTCCAAATAGAGGCATTATCATTCATATATGAATAATGATAAACAGTTCGACTATTTTAAGCCGAATTATTAGTCCGACATACGTGTTAAGCTCTCATTCAATAAAAAAAGTGGACCCCTGGTGCTCACAAAAGACCACTTGTTAATCACCACTACCCTGCTTCCATGTCACTCGCATCTTTTAGTCGGATTAAAAATTTCAGACTGTATATCACTACTGCAAATATATCTATGGAAGAGTGAGGGATTTGATTTTTTTTTTTTCGACATCGGTCAATTTCAGAAATTTAAATATTTACGTACACAGCGTCTCTACCAAGACTCTCTACACCTCCTATTATCAGGGGGAGAGGGATATCCATCAGGGTTTTTCAGAAATTTAAATACTCATGCACACATTGTCTCCATCGAGACTCTCTACACCTCCTATTATCAGGATGAGAGGGGTATCCATCATGCTAAAAGGAATTTGATTATTTTATTCTATATATATATATATATATATATATATATATATATATAATTAAAATATGACAAATTATCCTTAGGATTTAGAGGTCGTTTGGTTGATCTCTACTTCTATAGGAATTACAACTTCCTAGGAAGTGAAAATTTATTAAGTTGTTTGGTTAATATTTTTTTTAAGAATATATGAATTGAAACTTCCTTATGAACTTGAAATTCCTAGACAATGTGGGAATTTGATTACCCAGTCCCCCTCGGTAAGTTACACTTCCTGCATAATTAATACTTATAAAAATTGATATTATTCATATCCTATAAATTAGCTTGATCTTTTTAGATAAAAGTTATAAATTTAAATTAAATAAAAGATAAAAGTTACTTTCCCATGAATTACAAGTTCATGTCAACCAAACATAATAATTACACTTCCTATGAACTTTATATAGGAATTAAATAGAAAGGAAGTACAACTTCCTACAAGAACTTTATTCCTTGATGAACCATACGAGCACTTAGTGATCATGGTCGTTCCTGAGCTTTGGGAGGTCCGGGATGAATGGATAAAATAGGCCCCTTAAAATGATTAATAATTTTCTCGTTCGGCTACTTAAAAGGAAAATTATGATAAAATGTTAATAAAGTTAAAATTTGAGTTATAAGAATTACTATAAACTAGTTTTCTATCTCGTGCAGGTCCTTTTTATTATTTTATTTTAATAATTATATAATAATATATATTTAAATTATTATTATTTTATAAATTAATAATTTATTTAAATATATTTAATAAATTTTAATATATATTTTATATTTTAAAGATTAGGAATAAATAATTATTTATTTTATATATTATATTATTTAATTTAGATTTACTAATATTCTATATATCATTTTTCTAAATTAATATTATTTATTAAATATTTTTATTTATTTATTTAATAATTAATTATTCATTTATATATTATGTATATATAATTATATAATATACATAAAGATGTATCATTATTCAATTAGTATTTGATTAATATTATATGTCTCGATATTTAGTCTATATATGATATTGTATATATTTTTACTTTTTATATATATTAAGTCTTAAATTTGTTTATAATATTAAAAATTAAAAAAAGATAATTATCCACTTATGTATACGTCCCTAAATGCTAAAATTAAATTCTACACATTAAATCTTGAATTCTAAAATCTAAACTCCATGAATTAAATTCAAACCCTAAAACTTAAACTATCTAACGCCTAAATATTAAACCCCATAAACTTTAAAAGTTAAATTTCACGAAACAAAAAAATTTAAACAATAAAGTATGAACCCTAAAAATTAAAATCCTAAATTATAAAATCTAAATTATAAAATTTAAATCCCTAAATCTTAAAATTAAAAACTTCATAAAATAAATTTAAACCCAAAAAATTAAATCCTAAACGCTAAAAATTGAACCTCATAATTCAAAATTTATTTAATAGATAAAGATATTAAAGAAAAGTTTGTAACCATGATTTATTCCCCATGAGAAAGTGAAGAAAGTTTCTAATTACATACGTATCTATATCTCTTTGTAAATATATACACACCACGGTTGAACCAAATTTAAATACTAATGTCTCTAGTTTTTTTTTTTAATAAGCACTAATGTCTCTAGCTAATCATATATATTTATGCATCCATGTATAATTAATATACCTATTAAATTAAGACTAAAAGTATAGATTTCAAACAATTAATCTATTAAAAATAATAGTAATTAAATTACCTCGTGTTGTAATACGAAACGACGACAGGCACACGCAGAGGCAACAATGAGCACATATAGAATATATATTCCACAGTAGAACTACAGTATCGATGTTTATACATGTGAGAAATTTGATAAAGAACTCTAATTTTAGGCAAATAAATATTTGTGATAAAGTTTTACCTGTCTTACATCTTATTTTTCAATATCGACATCATATTCCTGTAACAAAACGGACCAGTCATTAAATGAAGCAGATGAAGAGATAGGAAAAAAAGACATACTAGATCAAAGAAAATCGAGGGAATGTGCTTGAGAACTTCAAGAACATCGTCATCATCACTTTCATCAGTTTAAGTTCAGAATGCAATTTACAATTGAAGCCGAACTGCCGATAACTTGAAACAAAATAATGGTATCTCTCAATTAACACAAGATTTTCTTTATACTTCACCTAAACCTGATTACAGCAAAATCTTTAGTTAAATATATTTTACATGAAACAAATTCCTAATCAAATATAATAACTATATACAATATTTTATAAATAAAAAATATATAATATATATACCATGACGACGGACGACGAAAAGATCTCTCTTACTCGTATTATATATATAGTTATTTAGCCCGTGCAAGTGCACAAACTTTTTAAAATATTTTTACCATACTTTATAAATATGATTATTATTATATATAATATATTTTAATTTATAAATTTAATATTTAATGTAAATATATAATAAATTAGTAATATCTATTAATTGAATATAATTTCTTTTTTAATATAAACTAATAAAATAAAGTACATCTTACCCTCTAAATATTATTCTCATAATAAAAAATATTTATAATATTATTAAAAATATTATATAATATTTTTTTAATTAATATTTAATAAATTAATAACTTTTAAATTTATTATTTTATTAAATTAATAAATTTTATTAGTATATTTATATATAATCTTTTATTGTATAATTCAATTTATTATAATTTTTTATTATGTTTAAAATTATTAATTTTTTACTGTTTTATGTCTGTGTTTTTTTCTTCATAAAAATACAATACAAATAGACCAATCTAATATTTTATTTATTGTTAAATAGAGTTTAATATATGTAGGTTCAATCAAGACGAAAATTGGATAATATATATTATTTTAAAAATTATTATATATTATTTATTAAAATTTAAATCAAATATATATATGTATAATATATAAAGATGTAATTGCCAAGGTTCGAACTCAGGATAATAATAATAGGTGTTGATGCTAGTTTCTTTTTTAAACATACTTTATTTATTTTATTTATTATTAAATAGAGTTTTATACAAAGTAGGAGTGACTAATACCAAACCAAGACCAAATTAAGTATCTTACGCTTATTATATATAGGATATAATTACAGAAAATAGTCAATAATCAGCAAGTTGATAAGCACTAAAATAACTTTTCAAGCATTTGCATATGTAAAATCATTAATAAGCAAATAATTTTATGTGCGTTAATATCTTTCTGACTTAGATTATTAAATTATTCTTGTAACATAGACGATTTCAAATGGTTTATCAACAGTGTTAACTTAAAATTTTTCTTTTATTATATAATAATATCTAATAAAAAAATTAACACATATATATAATTAATAATTTTTTTTTTAAAAAATTAGACCTCTCCCAGCTGGGTTCCGGGGCGTACAAAAAACCCTAAAACTTATTTACAACTATCTAAGTAGTAATTTCAGATACATTTACTTGGAATAATTACATGCAATGTATTGAATTAATTAGGTGTAGCTAATCATTACTCAGACACAATAATTTAACTGGCCTTTTTTCTATCTCTTTTAAACCCCTTTCTCCCTCCACTCTTATTCGTAAAACAGTCCGCGCCTCTCGTTCTCCGGCAACGGATTTAGCCGGTTGCCGGAATTATTATTTATATATATTATTCTCTATTTTCTTCGATTCTAGTTAAAAGAAGGATATTATATCTTTTTATGGTTCTAAATTTATGAATTTATTTATTCGATTTTTTGGATTCTCTTTTACCGTTTGATGTTTTTTTGAATTAAGAGCACGACGATAGATGTTTGAATATCTTGTTTTGCTTTGATAATGAAGATTTTAGAGGCTTGAGGTGTATTATCCTTCTTAAATCTTAATTTTCTTTTTAGTTTTTTTAGTTATTTTAGTACACTCTTTTTTTGGATTTTCATTTCACTAGATTATGTCTCGTATTGTGAGATGAGGTCAGTGATGGTGAATCCCCACCGTCTTAAGGTGATTTGATGACCTCATTCTGAGATTTTTCGATGTTCAATATTTTTAATATTTTTAATACAAAGTATTGTTATTATTTATGTATTTATTTTTCAGTTTATGTATTATTTTCAAGATACATATTATTATTATAGAAGAATTTTTTTATATATATATATTATTCTAGAAGATTTTTTTTTATATTACCTCTCTAGGAGTAATTTCATGAATATTATATATATTTCGGTAAAAATTAATAATTACTCAGATAAAAAATTAAACTCCGAATTAGTGTATGATTTGACATATATATACTCCATCTACAAGTAGTTTCCACCTACTAATACGTGCACGCAATTAGTATTTAATTTGACATCAATATTAATTAATATTAATATATTGATTAATTAGTGAGTTTTTCATAATATTCTGCTAATCTTTGACTCTGAAACATGCCTAATCTCATCTCATTAATAAAATAATTCACAAAAAATGTTCTCAGCCTGAATCAGTATACGTACTGACTTTAAAAAAAAAACTTAACAAATTTTCTTTTTGAAAACAAAGTTTTAATTACTTAAGCACCACGTATCCATGCATATTTTATAACATAATTGTAAGTAAAAACTAAAACAATAGTGTTATGAACACTTATATTTTTATTTTTTTGACCAATGAATAGTTTGAATTATCTTTTATACAAGGGCTGTTTGGTGGAATGTTTTATTTGAGCTTAGGTCGTATAAGTAAGGAGGATAAATAATTATGAGTCCGTTTGATTATTGTTAACTTTCAATTTATAAATTAGGGTAAGTATTTTTTTAAAATATTTATTTTAATTTATAAATTAAAAATTAATGATAACTCATTATTAAGGAGTGGTTTATGACAATATTCTTCCTCAAATAAAATGTAAGCTCCCAAAATAGGATCATAACGGGCTGTTTGTGAATCATTACAAACTACTTATAAGTTATAACAATCAATAGTAATAAATAAATATTTTTATATTATATTTATTTTTTTACTTACAAATTATTTATAGGAACTATTTATGGCACTGTTTGTATATTATTCATAGCTGACTTCAGCTTATAAGTTAAAAAAAAGTAATAAATATGAACTTAGAAGTGGTTTTTCTCACTTTAAATTAGGCTATTTGACTGGGCTTAAAACTGGTTTATAAGTGGAAGCTTGAAAAAATATTTTTTTACTTATAAGCTGAAACCATTTATAAGTGATACACAAACAGGACATATGTATCATTATACACTAGTTTATAAATAATAAAAAATAAATATCTTTTATATTAATTTTTATTTTTTCACTTATAAATAATTTATAATTAAATACAAACAACCCCATAATTATATCCAAACCGTCCCAACGCAGAAATAACTACTATAAATATCAGTTATCTAGAAAGTTAACTATGTTATATTTGACTCGTTAGTCACTATCACAAAGTAGATATTTTACACGTGTATAAAGATGTAGAGTAGAGCCGCAATATAAAGTCATATCACACTTCATTTTCTCATTCCTTTTATACCTTCTTTTTCTTTTCTCTTTTTATTTCGACTACTACTTCCGAATAAGAGGCAAATTGCTGACCAAAATTTTGTATACATTGAAACATATAACTAATAACTAGAAAAATCACAAGTAATAATATTTACTTTTATAATGAGATAACGTTCCTGAGATATCGAGTCGGATTTAAAAAACGAGTAAGACTAAGAGCAACTCCAATAAGGCTCTCTATGCACCTCATCAAAATAGTATAAATAATTCACTCTTAACTATTTAAGAGACAATCATCTCCAACAATGTTCTTTACATATACTCTCTATTTATTATTTTACTAGCAATACTATTATTTATTATAAAATAAAAAGGAAAATAATGAAGAATGAAAGAAAAGTACAAAAATGAATTAATAAACAATGGATAGAGATGAAGTGAGAGCTCCTAGTAATGGAGAAGGAATGGAGAAGAAGGAGAGCTCCTAGTAATTTAGGAGCTTGTTGGAGTTTGTTTTTGTTATGAACACTCTTAAAAATAGCTAAAGAGTCACTTTAAGAGTGTTATTGGACTTGCTCTAAGACTACTATCGTTAATCTAATCATTTTCACATACAGCAGAGAAGTATATATTTGGTTTAGTTTGATATAAATATTAATCTTTTTATTTTAAAATAAATATTTTTAAGATAGTTTTACTTAATTTTAGGTAATATTTAAATTACTTATAGTTAACTAAAAATATATTAAAACATCATCTAAAACTATATAAAAATTATTTTAAATGCATTTATTCTGAAACAGATGTAGTATTACGAAAGAGTAAAATATTTTTAACTATTTATTACAAAAATTATTTTATTATATATTGTATTAATCAATCAACTTATTAATATATAGCTAGATAATTCATATAGGTGTTTGAGATACCCTTTATAATTTTTTGTATTGAAATGTATGGTTTTGGGATAAAAGGGCATATAAGAACTTTATGAAGTTAACTATTTACTTTGACCTAGAAATGATTGAAGGAAAAGTGTTGAAGTTGAAATATATAGGTGAGTGATAGATTTGTTAGTGGGCAATCAATCCCTCACCACTCATATGAATAATGTGGCCATTTTATTGGAAAACCTTTCTATTTTCCGGTTGAAATTGGGAAACACGTCAGCCATACTATGAGCGGAGCGGCGCCGTTATCGATGCCGTGAAATTGATAACTTATTACAGACAGAGAGAGAGGGGCAAATAAAATGCGAATAAAAAGAAAAACAAAACTTATTAGTAGAAATTGAGATGGGCCACCAAATACTCCTGGACCGTTCGGTGTTATCGCCATCTTCTTCAAGTCGGCCCAATACTCCGATCACTAGCCCAAATAATTATATTATATTTATATGTTAAAAGAGTTTCAATTTGTATTCTTAAAATTGAGTGAATATCTGATTTTAATATATTAGTAGCAAATTACCCGTGGCACGGATTTATTAATAAATATAAAAATTATATTTATTATTATTTAATAATCAATGATAGGCCCAATTTGGCAAGAGCCCAAATCCAGCCCAATAAATTATTATCCACCACTTGAAGCCCATCATGTGGGACCTAAAAACCCAATCCATAGGGCCAAAAGCAAACATCAGGTCCACTAAGTCAGCAAATGCGCGCACGCGCGACCGATGGACTAGCCATCCGGACGGACGGACGGGCGTCGATCCAAACACGCGGACGAGAACACGGATGCACGAACGTATCCTCCCATCCACGGACACCTCCCAACGGACAGCCAACTCACGGATCGAGGGACCGGCTCATGTCACGTTCCCCGCACGCCGCACCTGTCAAACATCACCCACGTGGGTAGCACGTGGCATCACGTGCCACGCACGTGGGCAGATATCTATATATACCCTCTCACCTCCAACGGTGAAGGGGTTACAAAATTATTCACTATTCACACACGCGATTTCGCTCCTAATTCTCTCTACTTTCTCTCTCTAGGATTTGGTCGGAATTTCCAGTGGAACCCTAATTCTCTCACCGGAGGTGTCCCGGAGCCGACAAGGCTTCACGTGACATTGTTTTGTAGGTCCAAAGATCCAGACCAGGATCCAAGGCAGCCCACGAACAAGAAGGTAGACCCGGACTGGTTATAGCGTTATCAATTAATTTTTATATATTTTTTAAAAATAATAAATTAATTATATTTTAAAAAATAAAATAAATAAATAAAATAAATAATAATATTAAAATCTAAAATTCCTCATTCCCGTGATAGTTAATTTATATAAAATAAATAAATAAATGCTATGATTTCAACTTTCTTGTCCCGCGATAACTAATGTATATATTTAAAAATAAACAAATAATATACATATAAAGTTTGAATTTGAATTATTTCACAATTATTTTAATTATAGTCAATATATATATATATATATATATATATATATATATATATTTAAGTTAATTAAATAAGTCTTCTAAGTCGTTAAAAAAATCCTAAAAATAATTAAAGTTTCACAGTTGTTAATAAAATTCTAATAATATCAAATATATATGGATTATGGTTACAATTTCTAAACTAAATAAGGCATTTTAGTTTATTAAAAAGATCCTAATAATATTATATATATATATATATATATATACCATTTATAATTACAATTGTTAAATAATTTTATAAATCTTAATACTAATAGGTATATATAATATATTAATTTAAATATTATTAATATATAATTTATTAATTTAAATATTACTAAAATTAGTGAATTACGTAAAAGAACCAAAAATCGGGTTATCTAATTTTATCGAGTGATTGTTGATTCCCAAGAAAAGAATTCTTATATAAAATAACTTTTAAATTCAAAATTCGGTATTCCTACCATGCGATAGTCAATCTATTTAATTTAAAATTATTAATTTAAATAAAAGTTTGTAAATTTTAGCTAAATTCTATTTATAATAGCTAAAATATAAATATAATTCTTATTATATTAAACAATCCTAATTATAATAAATATATAACACCATGTATTAATTTAAAAATTATTAAAACTAATAAATTATTAGCACAATGATAAATTCTTTATTTGTCTTTTTATATACAGGTAGAGATGTATATTAGAAATTTTTATTAGTGTATTTTTTAATTTAATAACGATTATAAGTTGTTAACTAAATCCTAATAAATAATAGTAGATATATATTGATTATAGTTATGATTCCCAAATTATTATGTAAGTCCTAATATTTATAGCTATATAAGGCTTTTAAGTTGTTAACTAAATTCTAAGTATAGTAGATATATACCAATTATAGTTATGATTCTTAATAGGTCATAATATTAATAGATATATATTATTTATTTAGTTTTAAAATTAATGAATTATCAAAACCGACCAATGATCCTTTATTTGTCTCTTTATATATACAAGTATGAAATCCGTGCAAAGCACGAGCTATTATAAAATTTAATAAATTATTTATTAATTTTTTATATTATTTATTTATTTATTTAGGATTACTATTTTAAACAAATATAAGATTATAATGTATTCCATAATACATAAAAAAAATTGACTATGTAAAATAAATAAATGAAAAAATAAAGATTAGTTTAATTATATAACAAATTATAGATAAGATAAAAAAATACGGGTGACTACAAAATTTAATAATTTTTATTTTAATATATAAATCTTATCATAAATTTAATTTATACAAAGACTTAAGTATAAACTATTAATGAAAAAGAAAGATTTTTTATTAATTTAATATTATATTATTCTTTATCTATTTAAGACTACTATTTAAAAAATATATAAATTTGATGCAATTTATAATATATAAACAAATTAAAAATATAAAATAAATAAAAGGAGAAAGATTATATTTAGGTAGAGATTGACATCGTTCCCGCCTCGTTTAGTTCTCGTCTAATCCCTGCTTTAAAATTCCCGTTTGGGGTTTTCCGTTTGAAAGTTTTTCAGGGATCGGGGGTTTGGAGTTTAGTGTCTCCCTGGCCATATATTTGATCCGCGCTCATTTTTTTTAAATTTGTTATATATATATATATATATATATTAAAAATTAAATAAATACTTCACATTATATAGCATATATAATTGAAGATATATATACAATAACAATGGTGAAATCATAAATTGGGATTGCAACTCTCATCTGTGTAACAGGAAAGAATACTTATCATAAACAATAAAAGCACATAAGATAGTATAAAATGCCTTCTAGATTCCATAAGAAGAGCACGTTGCTCTGGATACGTATCCGAACGTGCATCTATTTCACTTCCTACATAGTTGAACAGGAAATGTAGTCAGGGAAGATACTGATCAAGAAAAATTAACAATAATATGTAACAAAGATCCTATGTCTATTATTATTCTACGCACGTATTCAATTTGACCGGACTTTTTATAGCACACCATGCAACAGTAGGTTCTCAATTAATGGTTATATGTTCTCAGGAGCATGGCGTTGCGCCTTATTTCAAAACTGTTTGAATTTTTATTGCTAGTTTTGCATCTGTAATCTTTTTGCTCGCTTGCAGATATTATGTTTGTCCCGAAACAATAAGTTAAGATTGATTGTAGAAGGGGGGTTGAATACAATCAATTATATTTTTGATTCTTTTTATTACTATTGATCGAAATCTAATTGTATTCAAACTTTATATCAATTAAACCAGAAGATCAAAGACAATATATCAAAAGAATAATTGTATTAATTCTCTTGAATGGTTCTTACAAAAACTAGTATCTT
>JAUEJK010097386.1:0-11637 GCA_032274865.1 Eryngium alpinum | reverse complement strand
TCACCATACTGAGGACTGCTATGCACTAAAGATCTTTCCGGAAAAACTGGCCAAGGAAGGCAAGATCAATACCCACATATCCACTCAGCCCCCTCATCAACAGCAACTGAGGCCTGGGACCGAGGTGGATGCACAAGGAAAGCTGCATATCAAGATGATATTTGGAGGAACATAAATTGATGAGCCGCTTGCACATGAGGACATGTCCATAGCCTCATCCTCAGATCCAAAAATTAGCAATGTCATCACCTTCAGCGACGCTGACTATGAAGGAACAAACCATCAGTAGTCCAATGCCTTGATAGTCACTGTCGATATAGCAGGTAACTATGTCCACAAGACCTTCATTGATAATGGATCCTCAGCCGACGTGCTCTATCTCCACACCCTCAACATAATGGCCCTCGGTCAACACCAGATGGAATCCTGTTATGGCAAAAAGCTTTACATCTTCGCGCACCATGAAATCCCCGTCATCGGAACCATTAAGCTTCATGTAACCTTTGCCACATCTCCTAGGCAAACAACACATATGCTATTATTCCATGTTGTAGATACCGCGTCCTCCTACAACGCATTCCTCGCGAGAGCTACCTTGATCCGCCTGAGGGCTATAACTTCAATCACCCATCAGAAAGTAAAATTCCCCACACTACATGGCGTCGGAGAACTCAAGGCAACCCCTGAGGTAGCCCAACAGTGCTACGATAATGCCCTCACCTTGGGAGAGACAAAGCGTGAAAACCACCAGAAAGAAACAAAGAAGCCCAAGGATATTGCCAAGTCAAAAAAGGCAGCAAAGAGAAAGGCCCACTATGAGTCATCGGTCAAGGCCAGGGCCAAGAAATAAAGTACAACGGAAGATAATATCATGATGATTGAAGTGGCTCCGGCTCAGCAATGCCAGCCTGATGACTTCACAATCGAACCCTTCCCGGATGCAAACACCAGTCCCATGGATCTCCTAGCTGAGGATACCGAGCAAGTCCATAGTGGATGGTTAGGAAGACAGAAAAGTAACAATCGGCACGAGTCTTGGTCCTCAGCGCGAGCTCATAGTCCAACTCCTCAGAGAGTACGTCGACATCTTTGTCTAGAAGGGACATGCCAGACCTCAGCCCATCCGTGGCCATGCACAGGCTCAATGTGAATCAGTACTAGAAGCCTGTCAAGCAAAAACAAAGAAACTTTGCACCTGAAAGGCAAAAAGTAGTTGACGAAGAAGTTGCCAAGCTCTTGCAGGCCAATATCATCACCGAAATTCAGTACTTAGATTGGCTAGCTAGTATGGTAATGGTCAAGAAAGTAAATGGCAAATGGCAAATATGCATCGACTATACCGACCTCAACAAGGTCTGCCCAAAAGACTCCTATCCACTCCCAATAATTGACCAACTCATTGATGCCACTTCAGGACATAAACTACTCAGCTTCATGGACGCCTACTTAGGCTACAGTCAGATCCCTATGACACCAGAGGATATAGCCAAAATGGCCTTCATAACTCATAGGGGAGTCCATGCTTACAAGAAACACCATTTCGGCCAATCAACGATGGGGCCACTTATCAAAGGATGATGGATAAGATATTCAAAATCCAACTGGGAAGAAACATGGAAGTATATGTCGATGACATAATCGTCAAGTCCACTCATGAAAGCCAACACGTCACATACCTGAGGGAATGCTTTGAGAACCTCAGAAAGTATGGACTTCAAACTCAACCTAGCCAAGTGCATTTTCGGCCTGGGAGAAGGAAAGTTCCTCGGCTACCTGGTCAGTAGCAGAGGCATCGAAGCCAACCCCGACCAAATCAAGGCAGTACTTGAAATGAAGCCGCCAAGGACACGGAAAGAAGTCCAAAGGCTAAATGGCAGACTAGCAGCTCTACGAAGATTCTTTTCTGAGCTTGCTGAAAGAAGCCTACCCTTCTTTGAGACCTTAAAAGGTGTCAAGGATAACAAATCATTCACATGGAATCCAAAGTGTCAAGAGGCCTTCGACGCCATCAGGGCCTACTCGACCTCACCTAATGTATTGGTAAAGGAAGCCCTAGAAGAGCCTCTATTTGTCTATTTGTCAGCTGGCCCTCTAGCAATAAGTGCAGCTTTAATCAAAGAAGAGGATGGTGTGCAGAAGCCCGTCTACTATGCCAGTCAAACCCACAAGGACGCAGAGACAAGACACCCAAACCTGAAAACGTTCGCACTTGCCCTTGTGACAGCTAGCCGCAAGCTGAGGCACTATTTCCAGGGAAGACATATCAAGGTACTGACAGATCAGCCGCTCAAGAAAGTACTTCATAAGCCTGAAGCCTCCGGCAGATTGGTCAACTGGGCCATTGAACTCAGCCAATTTCATATTGAGTATATCCCGTGCATCACCATCAAGGCACATACCATAGCAGACTGCATAATGGAATGTACATTTCCTGACGAGGCACCAATGCCCAAGCAACCTGAGGAAGACCCAAAAGATGCAATTGAGGGGGTCCAAAAAGAAAGACCACCATTCTTGGCATGAATTAAGCCCGAATGGACCCTATTTGTAGATGAATCAACAACTCAGGAGCGAAGTGGAGTCGGAATCATACTTACCAGTCCTGAAGGCTTCCAAGTCAAACAAGCATTAAGGTTCAGCTTCAAGGCCACCAACAATCAATCAGAGTATGAGGCCTTACTAGGTGGCCTAAGACTTGCCCACCGCCTCCAAGTTCAGAGTTTGCACGCCCACTCCGACTCGCAGCTAGTTATCAAGCAAGCCGATGGGGACTACACAGCTAAGGACCCTATAATAGCCAAGTATCAAAAGTTGGTCCAGCAAGCAACCAAGTAGTTCAGTAGCTTCAAATTGCAACAAATTGTAAGAGACGACAATGCCACAACATATGCACTATCAAAGCTGGCCACCTCAGATCTTGAACACCTTGAGGGGGCAGTGTACTTGGAAATCCTAGATAAGCCAAGCATTGAAGCTATCCCCGAGGTCATGGCCATTGATAAAAGGGAGCCAAACTGGATAACACCATACTTTGCCTATCTAGAGCGCGGTGAGCTCCCCGAGGACCCCAAAGCAGCATGACTCCTCAAGTACAAATCAACACACTTCTATATCCTTGATGGCATTCTCTTTCGGAAAGGCTTCCATGCCCCACTCCTCCGATGCCTTGGTCCAAAAGACATTGCCTGCTGCCTCAAAGATGTCCATGAGGGCAGCTGTGGAGACCACATGGGGGGCAAAGCTCTCGCACACAAGCTTCTAAGGAAAGGATATTACTGGCCAAAGCTCTTCGCAGACTCAATGGCTTACGTCAAGAAGTGTGTCTAGTGTCAATACTTCAGCAATGTTCCTAAACAAGCATCGGCAACACCCTCATCCATTCTGTTTCCCATCCCATTTGATAAATGGGGAATCGATCTCATGGGACCATTCCCTAAGGCCCCAGGAAGACTACTGTTCGTCATTGTGGCAGTGGACTATTTCACCAAATGGGCAGAAGCTAAGGCACTAGCTAAGGTGACAGAAGACAAATGCATTGACTTCTTCAGAAAGCATGTACTTATGAGATTCGGCATCCCAAAGACGGTTGTCTCTGATAATGGACCCCAGTTTGTCGGCCATGAGTTTGAATATTTCTTGGAACTGCATAACATCGGGCATGGCAAGACATCAATCGCCCACCCTCAATCTAACATGCAAGTGGAAGTCACCAATCGGACCCTACTTAGAGGACTGGAGAAGCGCCTTGAGGACGTCAATGGAAAATGGGCAGAAGAACTAGATCATTGCCTTTGGGCCTACAACATCACTCCCAGGGTCACAACTGGAGACACACCATTTCGTCTCGCATATGGCACTGATGCCATACTCCCTACAGAGATCGGAACACCAACCTTCAGAGTCATCAACAATGACAAACAGAACAACACGGAGGGGCTAAACACCAACCTTGAGCTGATCAACGAAATCAACGACCAAGCCCTCATCCGCATGGATAATTATAAACGGAAAAGAGAGAACTTCTTTACCAAGAAAGTCAAGCCCAAGCAATACCAAGTAGGAGACCTGGTCCTCAGGGCCACCGAGGTAACTGATCGAGAACATCAATGCAAGTTATCCCCCAACTGGGAAGGGCCATACCGTGTCACTGAAGTCCTCAGGCCAGACACCTACAGACTAAGTAACATGGACGGAAGCCCGCTCCCAAATACATGGCATGGCCTCCGCCTTCACCAATTTTATCAGTGATCCAATGAAGTAGTAGGCTCCGGCCATTTTTGTGGTCCTCAGGTGATTATGCTTCACTCTGAGGAACCAGTAGGTTTCATCTGTCTTAATTCATATGATAGAAAGATAACCTTGGCCACAGTAACAGCTAATGTAACTTTTGTAGTCCCCATGACAAAAGGCCAAGGCCAACTTATTAATGAATTTTCCAGTTCAAATTTTCATTTATAAGTCTTTACCCTCAGATTCACAGAAACGAGAAAACAATTAAGGCTTAAGCCACAACAACAGCTTAAGCCCCTAAGGACCAGAACTCGGGATAAGCCCTTGGCCAATAGTATAGCCGAAGCTTATAACTTAGCAAAATATTTTAATTCAGAAAAAATAAATATTTTGTCACTTTTAATCTTACCCAAGGCTAAGTCCTCGGGAAAAGCCTTTGGCCAATAGTACAACCGAAGCTTATAACTTAGCAAAATATTTTAATTCAGAAACAATAAATATTTTGTCACTTTTAATCTTACCCAAGGCTAAGTCCTCGGGATAAGCCTTTGGCCAACAGTACAGCCGAAGCTTATAACTTAGCAAAATATTTAAATTCAGAAAAAATAAATATTTTGTCACTTTTATCTTACCCAAGGCTAAGTCCTCGGGAAAAGCCTTTGGTCAACAGAACAGCCGAAGCTTATAACTTGACAAAATATTTTCATTGAAGAAAAATAAATATTTTATCATTCTTATTCCTACCCAGGGATGAGTCGTTGGTATAAGCCTTTGGCCACCAACATTGCCGAAGCTTATAACTTGGCAAAATATTTCAATTCAAAGACAAAAAATATCTCAGCAAGTAAAGGATATTCCATATTAACTTAGGAAGCAAAAAGTACACAGCAACACTACTTTTGTCCAATGATTACAAATTGAAAGCAAGAAATGAGAAACCTACGAAGCACTAGCCCTATCGGCAGTCGACTTCCCCTTCTTCGCCGCCGCAGTATCCTTCCTATGTTGCTCTAGATTTGCCTTATAGAAAGCAGTGCATGTAGCAACATTGTGCTTTGAGCTATCAAAAATGGTGCCCTCCCCAATGAAGCCAAAAGCTTCAGCCACTCCTCGATCATGCGCTCTTTTTAAGCTGGCCCCAAAATTAATCTTATACTCAGCCGAAGCCAGGTGCTTCAAAACGGCATCCCTCTCAGCTTGAGCAAGAGCACCAACAACACTTAATCCTCCAGCCTTTCCTGGGCCCAACTGAAGCACACCTCCTGAGCCTTTCCTTTCAAAGTCGAATAGCGCTCTTCGGCGCTATGAAGCTTCAGCTCAGCCTCCCGACTTTAGTGAGTGCCTCATTCAGTTGCAAGTTCTCGGCAGACCTCTGGCCCAACAGATCAACAGCCTTCTCCAAATCCCTTTGTTTGCCTTGAACAAGGTCTTCTAAGTCCTTAATCCTTTCGTGGAGTTGTCAGCCTTGACATTCAGCTTCCGATTGAGGGCATGCACCTGCTTGAAGTCCTGCCTCGCATCCTTCAGCTGCATGTCCTTCACAAACAAGTTGTTGCACATTACCTTGGCTGCCACATTCGCCTGAAGAAAATAAAATACATCATAAAAAGACGCCAACCTGAAGACCAACACTTAACAATATACACAAAACATACATGGCCCTGAACGTGATGCCAGATGTTGACCAAATCGTGACTCCTCTTGCCCTAGAAGAATTTTATGTCCTGATGCATCATAAACGCATTGAAGGCGTCAACAGAGATTTGGCCTTGGCCGAAGAAGCCGTCATGCGTCCTCATGTCATGCATTGACCAACCTTCAGGCCCCTGATGAGTAGTCAGCTTGAGCTGAGTAGGGCGGGCACCATCAGCTACACTTTCCACTCCTATAGCCATCGCCCCAAATTTGGCTACAAGGCTTGAAGGATCATCAACATCCTCATTCCTCCTCACCCCAGAGGCCTCAGCAACATCAGACACCCTTTATGGAGGCTCAGAGAAATGCGGACCCTCACCTTCCTCCTGATGATCATCATCCTCAGCCTCAGCGTCATCTTCACCATCATCAGAAATAAGCTCAACATTAGGGCCTCGGCTCTGCACTTCCTCTTCCTGTTGAACCCGTGCCCTCTTACTTCCCTTCTTGGCAAGACTCTTCAGCTGACGCTTCCTATACCTTGGCACCAAATGGTCAGCTTCGGCCTCAGCATCTTCCTTATTCTCAGGGTTAACATTTTCCTCGGCCTTAGCACCTTCTATATTAGCTTCAGCTTCGTCACCTTCAGCATCGACGTCAGCCTCAGCCACTTCATTCCCAGTTCCACCTTCGGGTCCAGTAGCTTGAGATACAAGTCCCTCATATCTGCCCTCGATCGTAGTATCCTCAAAGATACCGAACATCAAGGCATACTCCTTATCCGTCTCATTATAAATATGATCATACCTAATCAAACACACTGCAAACAAAAAAAAATAACTCAGAAACATGAGCACAAACAAAAATTCAGCATATACAACTACAAACATCAAACACTACAATTACGAAACAAGTGCAGTAACAAATACTTACGATAATGGCTCCAAAGCCATTACGAAAACTTGAAGATACCCTTCTCCAGTTGCCTTCGGTCTCACCTATAAAAGCCCTGTCGATGCTTCTCGTTACCTCGTTGTTCGGGAAAGGCTTATAGCCGAGGGCTTTTCGGCTATATGGTGGCAAGAACTCCAGATCTCTTCTTTCGAAGAACAGCCACTCATAATGCCATCCCTTCGAGGAGGAGGGATTAAGAACGGGTTTCTTTCCAAAGTCGGCTGCACTCCTCCAATGAATCTCAAACAAGCCCTTCGATTGGCACGATTCCTGAACACGGACGAACGTAAAAAATTAGCCGATGGTCGACTCGTTACCCATCTCTTGGCACCGGGACAAGTACCAGATTATAAGTCGCATACCATTGGGCACAATCTGCTCCGAAGCAAAGCTAAAAGAAACCTATGCACAAGCAGTCGGAAGCCAACTTTAAATAAGTGCACGGGAAGACCCACCCAAACCTGTCTCCTTCCTATAGCTGTATCATAGGTGACAGGCCTATGAAAGATCTTCTCCTCGGGCTTCGGCATCTTAACTTTAAATTCCGGAGGGATATCAAAAGCCCTCTTAAACACCTTCATGAACTTCTCAGGATAACGAGATTCCATCCATAGATAATTATACTTCTCCCGGTACCCAAAGAGCTCAACCAGTAGTTAGTGGTCCATGATGACCGGCCTGATACTAGCCTCAGCAAATTCTGCGCTTTTATTAGCATAGTATGAAGCCACATCTATATGCTTGTCCATCGGCAAGCCCGCGAAGACGCTTGGAAACGTTTGCCAGCCCTGCCGAGCGGTGAAAGGAGAACTGTGAACCTCATTCGAAGGCCTAATGTTGGGGTCTAGGGGAGGAATAACAGTCATAATCCTATAGCTAGCCTCGGGACCAGGCATCGCGTTCAAAGGCGGCGCAATTACAGGCCGAGAACCAGTCGCAGCTTCAGTCTTGACAACCCTACCATCAACGAAGTCCTCGGTAGTCTCCACTCTATCCCTCAAGATACCAATATCATGGCTGCCCGAGGTCCCAGCCATCTGACCACTGTTATATATTCTCTGAGCATCGGCACCAGTCGCGCCGAAAGGGGTTCTCACAACCCGAGGCATTGGGCCTGAGCAATGCAAGTCTGCAAAGATAAAGCCCAAAAACGCTATACTCGAACCTCGGGGAACATTCCCTCTATATCCTAATGCTCAGGTTCAAAGCCAAAACAAAAAAAGATGAAGAAAAAACGCTAAGTTTAGATCCTCGGCCGCTAACAGTGGTAACCAAGGGTCAAAAGACCAAAAACTACACTAACACACTTGTTTTGGAATCAAAAGGTAAATAGCAACAGTTTTGCAAAAATAAAACACCAAAATCGAAAGTGCTACACAGCAAAACGTACCTTTCGAAATGAAGAACAAAGTTTACAGAGCAGAAATGCAAGATCAATGCTAGAATCCTCAGAACAAAACGCCAAAAACAAACTGTTCCTCACAAGTTCTCTCTCTCTGTAAATGGGAAAAGTAAAAGTAAAAACATCAGCACTATATATAGACGTGGACACGTCTTTCAATATGGGCAACATGGCACATTGTTGGCCACACGTTCCCCCACGTGCCCCACCAAACGGTTCATGAACCGTTTCTAAAAAACTGTCATCATTTGAATTTAATACATATAATTATACATAATTATATGCATTAACTCAATGACAGTTTTCCAAGAAAACACAACAATTCCCCAAGCAAGACAAATGTCCGCCACAAATACATTGGAGAAACGAAACGTCGATCACACGTGGCGTATTTTCGAAGCCTCACAATAACGAGCCCAAGAATATTCCCGAAGGCTCGTAACACCAAGCCCAAGGACTCTCCCAAAGAACAATACTTGTACTCCTACAAGCATTGTCCCGAAGGGCATAACTTCAAAAAGTTTACACCTTTAAGACAATACTTGTACTCCTAGAAGCATTGTCCCGAAGGGCATAACTTCAAAAAGTTTACACCTTTGAGACAACACTTGTACTCCTACAAGCATTGTCCCGAAGGGTATAACTTCAAAAAGTTTCCACCTTTGAGATAACACTTGTACTCCTACAAGCATTGTCCCGAAGGGCATAACTTCAAAAAAGTTACCACCTTTGAGACAACACTTGTACTCCTACAAATATTGTCCCGAAGGGCATAACTTCAAAAAAGTTTCCACCTTTGAGGCAATACTTGTACTCCTACAAGCATTGTCCCGAAGGGCATAACTTCAAAAAGTTTACACCTTTGAGATAATACTTGTACTCCTACAAGTATTGTCCCGAAGGGCATAACTTCAAAAGTTTACACCTTTGAGACAACACTTATACTCCTACAAGCATTGTCCCGAAGGGCATAACTTCAAAAAGTTTCCACCTTTGAGACAATACTTGTACTCCTACAAGCATTGTCCCGAAGGGCATAACTTCAAAAACCTATGCTACAAACAATTTACTCCCCCATCCCGCTAACGCGCCATGAGGGAGTGGAGGGGCAAATGATAGGATATGGGCCCAAAAGGCCCAAAATCCCCCACAAAAGCCCATAAAAATATACATACCCAAGGTCCCGGCCAACTTTAGGGTCGGACCTCAGGCTTCGGGTCTCGGGTCGAACCTCGGGACCTCGGGTCGGATCACCCGCCCGATCTTATCCACGTCAGCCGACAGATCCTCAGAAATGACTTGTCCCCAGAAAAGACAAGGATGCAGAGTTGACCCCTAAGGAGGGACCACCACTCTCCAATAACCATATCTTGTGTCAGTGTCAGAAAAGCTGACTTCCTAATTGGACAAAGACACTACAAGCCACAATAACGGCCGAACCTCCCTATGGGCGACAGTTGTCCTCATAGGAAAGAGACAGAAAGCATTACAAGCCAAATAACAGCTACGAACCTATCACAAGGCGACAGGTGTAACCCTAATCATGTGCACATCACATGATCTTTCTAGTATATATACCCAACAACATTCTCCAGGTAAAGGGATTGTCACATCAACACTGAATGTTTATATTCTCTCTCTAGACTTTCTCTCTCTAGTTTTTATTCTCCCCTCCACCGGAAAACTAACTTCCTCCACCGGAGGTGCCTACGGAGCCACAAGCTCCATTGGGCATTCTGTTTCAGGGAAGCTAAGTCAAGGAGCCAAAGGAGCAGTCCAGATCTAGGGGAAAAGGAAGGAAGAAGGATTTTAGACATATCACCGAGTAATAAGGAAGTTAATGTAGAGGCTTCGGACGATGTAGATAGTTTTGGGGACGCTGATGAGAGCGCGTTATACGAGCAAGCTTGTTTAGAGTTGCTTCATTCTATTCGTATTGAGGATGCTTCCTTACGAACTGTTTATTTAGTCTCCTCGGATGGTGATATTAGTGATCTTGGTGAGCCTAGCCGGCTAGTTGAGGGAAAGGTGTTTCTGAACGATTACTACAGTGATTATGGTATAAGTAAAAATGTGCATCGTTTGTGTTTTGCAACTGAGACTGATCGTATCTGGTCTGTTGTTATGGAGGGAGATTTATTATTCCATGCCATTCCCAATTTACTCTTTAAATTTAGTTTGCGCTTCCGTCTTCATCCTTTTATTTTCTCGTTGTTCGAGACTTTAGGTTATGGTTTGTCCCAAGTTCCTAACAGTCACTTACACGTTTTTACTTTCATAGCTCGATGTCGTAGTCTGAACATCACTTCTGATATGGATATGTTCTTCAGTATATATTGTGTGAACATAATGAAAGGACCCAATACGTACTTCTTTTCGTGTTGTCAATGTCGTAGCCCGTAGGAGTCTTGTTACTAATCCCAGTTCTAATCCTTTCTAGAAAACTGAGTATCTTTTTGTTTCTTGTCCTGAGCTTGTCGTTCGGGATCATTAGAGATTGATATCTCAAAAAACTCTTGCTTCTTTTAATGGTTGTGGCAAGTATACGGATGAGCATATTAGGTTTGTCAATGGAGATGAGACGTGTAAAATCAGAGGCAACTTCTAAACGTGGATATACCAAGTCAAATAGATAAAATAAGATTTCTAATCGTGTTAAAGAGCGTCAGGAACACAAAATGTGTGACCTCAATTTCAATGGAGCTCATGTAGTAGTCATATAACCTCGTTGACTCAACCACGATCAATAAAGGAGAAATCATAATTCTTGAACAGAATTTCGGCTACATTATACAGGGCTCGACAGAACTACAGTTTAACTGCACAAGAGGACAATATTCTTGTTTTAATGCTGTTAAACTTCTATGCGTTAAGCTTCAAGATCGAAAATACAGCCAATAGCAAATCCCTTGGCCCCGGAGGAAATACAGCCAATAGCAAATCCCTTGGCCCCGGAGGTGGCTCGGAGGCAAAATTATAAAAACATCACTCTTCATGTGCCTAATAATTGACATTAAACTGAAAGTACTCTCCCCCGATTTCGAATTTTCTATTCATTTCAAATGAAAGAAACTTTACACATGAAAGAACCATGTGCGGAGTACATACATATACCAATACACATTCATATGACTAAAGCTGAAATTCAGTTATAGATGGCTTAAGATTGGGTATTTTTAACTTAGTTAACCACACTTGTCATGCTAAGGCAAGCATCTTTCCTGGAAGATCTGAAATTTCCTATTTTTGCACTTAAAACATGACAAAATTATATGAAATGAGTACAACATGAATAGTCTATATACAGAATCATACCTTATAGAGCACGTATTTCAGATATTCTTAGCACTTCCACCAGCCATCTTTTTGCACTTTCAGATTTTGTTAACTACTTAACTCAGTATTTTTCCGGACAA
>JAUEJK010097278.1:0-11637 GCA_032274865.1 Eryngium alpinum | reverse complement strand
GTATATGTATATTCTCATATAAAGATGCTATTTCACTTAAATATATCAAAGAGAATCTTTATAGCATCTTTTTAACATTAATCAAGTGTTAATCACCCTTATGGAATGTTTTACTACTAAGTGTGGTACTAATTTTTATGGGACCCAAAGAACCTTTTGGAAACTTCTATTCTATGAATATATATCCTCTGAAAAGATGTTTTCACTACTAGAAAAGAATATTCCCTATCAATACATCTTTCCACACTTACCATACCGAAGACATGTTTTATATACTTACACTCGTATCATTCTTAACACATGTTTTCTCACCTAAATATTTCATCACCCGAATATTACCCCAGGCAAATATTCCTTGTTATCATTCCTTATGTTTTTCTCAACAAAAATATATTTCCCACACAAAAAATATGTCTTCGTACTTAACATTAGCCAATTGACATACTAGCCAATTAAAATCATTTATGTGATCTAGGAGATTAACATCATCATCCATTTTTAACTAGTACAACTTCATCTTCAAATTAAATTGGTTGGTTAACGACTTCGACACATAGATGCTTAACAACTTGTACCATAAATCTTTAGGTGTTTTCTCATTTAACACACTATACCTCGACTCAGGTGCACGTGAAAGCTTAATAGTACTCACCGCTTTATTTTGGATGATCTTCTAATTCGCTTCCTCCATCTTATCCGGCTTCTTCTCTTCCAAAGCATCGTGAAGACCATACAATACATCTTTGATGATTGCCTACCACAAGGTAAAATCTATCTTCCAATCAAACTTCGTCGCATCAACCTTCATCGATCTGAGATCCTCTATGAAGCCGAAAATATAACACAAAATAATTTTTTTACCAAACAACAACAGCCTGCTTAAGACACCCAAAATCAGATCATGTTAGGTATGTTTGCATGTAACTGATAATGATGTACATAGTAGAGCGTTCTAAATAAGAGTTCATACTTTTATAGATTCTTAGAACTCATTTTAATAACGACCTTGTAAACTCAATAGTATACAAGTGTCAAGCTGTAATTAGAATGCTAGGAATAAAGTCGTTTTGGGTTCTGCATTGCCAAATCTACATGGAGAAAGCATATGGAAGCTCTCAGCACCATCAAGGGAGATGGATCAAAGGTTCTAAAGTTATACGGGGATAGTATGATTTATTCCTGGACGGGTATAAAAGCATCAGGGGACAAGATCATGATACAAGGATAGAAGCCAAACATCAGGGGAGAAAGCTACTTCAAAGAAAAGAAGAGTTTGTCTTATTACTTGGAAATGAAGCCTCAATTCTGTTATTGAGGTGTCAGAATTCGGAGGAGAACCAGTGGTCCAGAGTACACGTGGAAAGGATTTGTCTAGCTAAAGATGGAATGAAAGATATGAATGTTGCAAGTCACCGCCATTATGGTCCACACCGTTTGGGGATTTGCAAATTGGTCCACACCATCACGGGAGAATCACAGCTATCTTTTGTTACCTATATATAGTCCTTGTGTACTCATCTTTCTGTAATCTTGAGAGTTATCTTTTCACATTTGTATTGATCGAATTTCAGAAAGATTGTAGCTCTTAGTTTGTTGAGAGATTTTAATTTCTTAGCAAGATTGTAGCTCTGATTTGTAATATCGTTAGAGATTTCATGAAGCTTATGTTGTAATTGTTGAAGCTGCATATTTGTGTAGATTTGTAGCTGAGAAATCAGTCTTGCTTATCTCAAGAAACCTTTGAAGTTTTAATACAATTAAACTTGATATTTGGCTGTGTTGATTTCCGTTTCAGTTCTTTATAAATCTTCATAATTTTAATTTGATTTTGTTTGTGTTTATAAAAGCATAAAAGTTGAAAAAGGTGGAGACTTGTGTGCATGAGTATTTAAATTTCTGAAATTGATCGATACCAAAAAAGATTTTAGACCTGTGCGTTATGAAGCTACTGTCCAAAAATCAGCTCTATCCGACCACGGATGGCCCTCCGATCTCCCACAGCTATGTAGGGTTGATAATTCTTGTGAGATTTTAATAATTAAATTCGTGATTGCCTCCTCCTTTGACAACGACCTCTCCTAAGACAATAGCTCTACCAGTTTGTTATGATCGCTTCAGCAAAGAATAGTCATTAATAAAACTTAAACACAAATATGAAAATAATCAACACAAAAATATACGTGAAAAACCCTCGAGGGAGGGTAAAAAATCACAAACCACTAAAATATGAATGTATTTCAAGAATGAATTCGCTCATCTCACTCACCACTCAAGAGTACAATTACCTCACTTTTTTTCTTATGTATTTTCTACTCTAAACGCATAACTCTATAATCAACATATTCTTATTCTACTTTAAATTCTTACTTATAATAATTATCTCTTTTCTTATTCTAAATGGGAATTTGATAAAAAAAAATTAGTTTAATTACTACAACCAACGAACTGTAGTATCTAGCCCAACAGATCATAGAAAAAGTTCAAATACTATTTATTTAGTTTAATTTAATTTTTTCAAACTTGACGAAGATTTCATTTTAATGCTAATTTTCCTATACTTTACTTTCTGACTTCGTAGATTCAAATCCAGAAAGTTAGAAAAAGTGTAAATAAAATATTTTTTATGTAAAGTAAAATAAAATAAAAATAAAAAATTATTTTATATTTTTTGAATAATAAAAATTTAATATTTTATTTTTTATTTTCTCTATTAATTAAATATAAAAATAATTTATTTATATATTTTATTTTATTTTAATCTCAAACTTCCACAGTTTAAGAAAATTTATATACGATGGTTCAAACTCGGAAATTGAATTTACAGACTCAAGTTTTTTAGAAAATTACGAAAATTGAAATAATCAGAAAATAAACTCATATGTATAAAAACACCTGCAACTTACCATTTATAAGTTATATATATGAATGAATAAATTCAGGTCTAATCGGTCATTTTTACGTATCCGGTCCAAAATGGAAATACGAGGCCCTAAATATATAAGATAAATTCAAAAATTCGTAATTTTACATTTAAAAATTCTAAACAACCAAACCAAGAATTATAATTTTAGATATAAAAATTAAATTCAATTTTATACATACCTTCCCGTGGAGATTTGTATTAAAAGACACTAAATTACATTAAATTAATATTATATTTTTACTTTCATATGTAGAAAACTGAGTTAAAAAAGATTATACTAAATTATGTTTTGAATATATTAGTATTATTACTAAATTTTTATAATTCTAGTATCCCATTATTTTTAAAATTTAAATTAAATGACACATAAAAACTACACCTAAATATAATAAATATATTAATAATTTTTATAATTTTATTGCCTAAAAATTTTAATATCCTGAACGGTGGCTCACCTCACCTTGTGACGTAGCCGGCTGTGAATAAATTGTACAAGATAAGAGTAAAATGCAGATTGATGATTGCACTTTCAACAAATTTACACTTTAATGCCTGCACTTTCAATAATTTATTGAAAGTGCAATCATCAATCTGTTACATATGACTGTGGACCATTATTTTCTGCATCAATTGATGATGGACGACCGATAGAGAAGTCATGAAAAGAGAGTAGGAACATGTGTGAGATTGAATTTTTTTTCCTTTTTGTACATATTCAGACTAAATTAAAGACCACTCAATACCAATTTATTTATATGTAATAGTCGTATCACGTATGTGCAGCTACCACTTGCCTTCTAGCAATTTAGGGAAAAAAGAAAAAAAGAAAAAAAGAAAAAATAAAAGAGGAAAGCCTATCACTTGCTTAAACAATCAAGTAATCAAGTACATAAACACAAGAATACGTGTCTGTTTACAAACACAACTTAACGCGTAATTCGGTAGATTAGATGTTTGTTCTCTTTTATTTATTTGAAAATCCCCATGTAGGACCGCATTTTAGTTAATTAATTAATTTTGAGCAACTCTACCTCTTATTTATTTTTTAAAAATAATATAAATAATTAACCTTTAGATACTTAATACACTTATTATAGTGTATAGCCTTCAATAATATTTTTCATATTTTTTCTATATTAATATTTAATTATTAAAACTTTTAAAAATTTCAATTTAAAAAATAGAAGAAAGAAATATTGATAGAAGCATGAACAGTGGATAAGAAAGTTATGGATACTTCTTTATTAATAAGAAAAATAAATTGGACTCTTAAATTTAAAGAAGATTTAACAATCTGTCAGAGGTAGTTTTTACTCATAGTTTTTTAGAATTTAACATTAAAGGTATATATAGAGAAGTTATTGGAGATCTTTTTATAAAATAACTTATAACATAATTCTTCAGTTAACTTGTATAAATCTATATAATACAGTAAACTATATACATATATTAGTATCTTAATATTCAAACCAAACATTTCTTACCTAAATAGCCCAACTTTACATATTTCAAGGTCATTTGCGCTTGATATGCCCTAATGGTTGTATTTTACCAGTTAGTTAATTAATAATTGTAAGTAAGTAACTAATTTTATGATAAATTAATTATTAACTAAATAAATAAAAATAAATCTGCAAATAAATTACAGACATTAATATTATAATAGACAAAAGGCTGATTTTGTCAGTTATTTATAAACATTAAACATTGATGCTAGAAAGGCGAAACATGGACCCCACAATTATGTGACATGCATTCTATTCTATCGAGTCAAGAAAATGTAGTTAGTGCGCACCAAATCTTTGGAAAGTTCAAAATTGATTTACCAACAAAGCAGAAGCTTTGTGAAAAATACAAATGACGGCGGCGGAGGCCCGAGGCCGGAGGCGGTGGCTGATCGGTGGCAATGGGTGGTGTGTACAGTGTATATATATACATGTACTATATGTATATATATAGGTGTACTCAGAATTGGAAACCCAAATTAAAATACATGCACAAGAATTTGAGAAGAAAGATGCACCAAAACATTATTTAAAAATCATAGTATTTACTCAAAACTAAACACCCCCATAGTCTTACTCCAGTTACAAGATTTGACTAGGCATAAGAGCCATATATTATTTCCACATTCCTGATCACTAGACCACCATCACCAAAACACACACACACACACAATAAACCAAAGATGAATTGAGTAATTATATTAGTGAGGAGGAGCATGATGATTAGCACCCACAGTAGAGGGGAAACTGGATGGTGTAGCAGGTGGTTGATTCTGAGTGTTCACAGCCGACGCTCCCATGATTGGATTGTGTGACTTGGAACTCCTTTTTGAACTCTTTTTCGAGCTTGTTGATGGAACAGCAGCATCAATATAACCCATTGGATTCTTTGTCACCTTACTTCCTTTTGGAGCTTTTTCTTGGATTTCGTAACAACCAGTAGATGCACCCGTTGTCGCCGGTGGAGTCTTCACCGCCTTACTACTCGGTTTATAACTTACCGGCCGGTTTTCTCTTTCGAACCCTGCACCCATTATTTGTTTATTACCACCGGACTTAGACATTATATTTCTTTTTCCTCTCTCTAGATCTCTCTACTTTCTACCTTGTATATGTACATATTTATACAACTTCACAGTTAAGTTTTCATGTACATATTGTATCAATGTATGTATTGTATATCTACGTATTGTATTGTACTATTGCATATCTTAATTTTTTTCAAAGCTGATGTCACAGATTACGGGTGCATTACTGAATTAATCTCAAACTTTGACCCAATTTATAATATATATAAAATATATAAAAATGTGTGTGTTGTTTTTCAAACTCATATTAATTGTTTTTTGTTTTTTTTGTTTGTTTTCGTTACATATGTATCATATTAATCAATGTGAAAAGGAATTTCGAAGCTGATATACTATGACTATTGTGTGTGTATATAATAATATAGGAGGGTGTTATATATATGGACACACGTCAGCGACCTATGTTGCCAACAATTACGAGGTGGGGTTGGATGAGTTTTTTGTTACTAATAGTAGAAACCAGAGCCTCCTAATATATCTATTTTATGATTTATAGTATTTTTTATCATTAAATTATTATTATTATTATTATTATTATTATTATATAACGATCAATTTTATTAGTAAAAGTAAAGTATACAGAAGAACAACCGAGTTAGGGCATAGCACACATTAGTCCATTACACAAGAAATAGAGAAATTAAAGTGACATAAAATATAATTTTGTAGGGTGATTTAGTCCGATTTAAAAATATAACTTTTAACTGTAATTGATAAGTAATATTTGACGTATTATTTTAACTGTTATTTTTATATTATTTTTACAGAGAAGATTATTACTTAAATATTTATTTTCCCTCTTTTAGTTATCTTTATGATCCTACCTAACGTGTCAAATAAGGACCTATTAGTAATGGTCAGACGAGTAGGGGTACGTGATAGGGACAATCGAGTTACATATGATTCTGAAGTATTAATTTCTTCATTTTTATTATATTTTCTGAAGTACTAATTTCTTCATTTTTATTGTATTGCTGTAGATATTAGGGTTGTTGTTTGACTGGGATCCTTGTAAAATGACCTTATAAATGGATATAGTTTATAAATAAAGAAATAATAAAAAATAATTTTTAAAAATAATTTATATAAATAAAATATAATTAGAATTAAATATTCTTACTGTAACTTATAAGTGTAACTTATAAGAGGATAAAATAAATAACAAATAAATATTTTTCTCTTAGAAGCTATAATTTATAATGAATAATGATCAAACCTCCTTTCACAGTGGAGAAAACTATATTTATTTATAAAAAGTTGTCCATAGTAGTTATTTTTAGTATCTGAACAAATGGACAAGTCATGAAAAGGAAAGCCAGAAAATGTGTGACATTAGTCATATTTATTTGGACAAAAATAAAAAGACTAGTCAATACCAACTTAATTTGAATCTAATAGTCGCCTGTGCAGCTACCACTTGCTTAAACAATAGCAACTTATATATTTTTAAATAATATAATACTATATTTTATCTATAAAATAGAGTAAACTAAATACATATACTACAATCTTAATATTCAAACCAAACATTCCTTACCTACAATAACCCAGCTTTACATATTTCAAGGTTATTTGCGTCTAATTTAACAGTTATTTGATTTTTCTACCGACACAAAATAGATTTTATATATATTTTAAAAATAATTTATTTTATAATAAATTGATTATATGAATAAATAAAATAAATTTAATCGGCAAATAAATTACAAAGACATTAAAATTATTATAGAAAAATGCTAATTTGATAGGTTATTTATAAACATTGATGTTAGAAATTAAAGAGGAAACATGGACCCCACAATTATGTGACAAGCATTCTAGTCTAACGAGTCAAGAAAATATAGTTAGTGCGCACCAAATCTTTGGAAAGTTCAAAATTGATTTACCAACGAGAGTAAATCTATGCGTACTAATAATAGATTGTATAAACAAAAAACACTACTCAATCAAGAATCAAGATTGACACATGTCTTCATATTGGGGTAGAATTTTGTTTAACTTCGACACGTATGTTTAATAGGGGTGGATTTTTATCTAATATAACACGTGTTTCATCGTCATTGTTAGTTTGTAAATTTTGTAAGCACACAAAGATTTATTCTACCAACAAAAGCAGAAGCTTTGTGAAAAATACAAATGACGGCGGCGAAGGGCGGAGGCGGTGGCTGATCGGTGGCAATGGGTGGTATATATATATATATATAGGTATACTCAGGATTGGAAACCCAAAAATCAAAATACATGCACAAGAATTTGAGAGGGAAATATCCACCAAAACATTATTTATAATATATATATATCATTGGGACTGTTTGAATAAGATTATAAACTTCTTATAAATCAGAGATGTTTTTTCTGGCTTATAAACTGTTTATAATCTTAACCAAACAGCCTCATAGTCTTAATTAAAATTAAACATTCTTAGTCTTACTCCAACTACAAGATTTGAATAGACAAGAGAGTCATATACTCATATATCATTTCCACAGTAGACCAGCATCACCAACACACACACATACATTACTCAGGAACATGATGATGAGTAGCACCCACAGTAGAGGGGACACTGGATGGTGTAGCAAGTCCACGATTCTGAGTGTTCACAGCCGGAGCTCCCATGATTGGAATTTGTGACTTGGAACTCTTATTGCTCGAACTTGTTGACCGAACCGCAGCATCAATACCCATTGGATTCTTTTTCACCTTACTTCCTGTTGCTGCTTTGTCTTGGAATCCGTAACAACCAGTAGATGCACCCGTTGTCGCCGGTGGAGTCTTTGCCGCCTGAGTACCCGGTTTATTACTTACCGGCCGGTTTTCTCCTTCTAACCATGCACCCACTATTTGTTTATGACCACCGGATTTAGGCATTATATTTCTTTTTCCTCTCTCTATATCTCTCTACTTTCTACCTTGTATATGTACATATTTATACAACTTCACGGTTAAGCCTTAATGTATGTATTGTAATTTGTACATGTGCCTGATGTCACAGATTACGGGTGCATTACTAAATTAATCTCAACCTTTGACCCATTTTTTAATATATAAAAAATGACTACGTTGTTTTTCAAACTCATATTAATTGTGTTTTGTTTTTTTGTTTGTTTTCCTTGCATGTATATGGGTGCATATATATGGTACAGTCTATTATATCAAACAATGTGAACACGAATTTTGAAGCTGATCTACTATGACTATTATGTGTGGACACATGGCAACAATATATGTTGCCAACAATTAGGAGGTGGGGTTCGATGAGTTTTGTATTACTAGTGGAAACCACAGCCTCTAATTAATATATTTGGAGTGTGCTCGTTAATAGAAAATTAGAGAACTTATATTAATCATTATGAATTAATTAGTAGTTTGGATTGAAAATAAGTAATTAATAATTATTTAAAATTAATTTATTAAATTTAGAAAAAGAGAAAAACTTGTTAAATACCACGCTCTGTCATACTAATCATTTACACGTCATTCACTTTTTTTTATTATATTTATTATCTTATAATTATATTAATTTTATCTTTAGTTATATAAATAATTAAAATTAGATTAAAATACTAATTTTTATATTTTTTTATAATTCAAGTTAAAAATAAAAACTGCTCAAAAAAGCTAAAATAAACGGGGCTAATATAATTCTTATCCCCTTATTGTAATGGAAAGTGTTAGCTAGCTAGAGGAGTTTTATAAGCAGTTGGTTACCTAAACTTGTTTAGTATATTAATGAAAAATCCATTAAATATACTATCCAAGGGATCCCCGAATCTCTAAGTTCACACTCGTCCGCAATCACTATCCAAGGGATCCCCGAATCTTATGCACCTTTTGCACAACCAATGTGTCCCATTGCCTTCTGTTTAATTGATAGTCTCTCTGCAACAAGCAGCCAAACATTTACTTGCTAGCTAGCTCCGCTGCTAGTGTCAAATCATCTCTGTATCAGTGGCTCGAACAATCTCCCAGGATACTCTTTAAGCAAGACAGCCACACAGAAAGACCCAAAGAGAACACCGGCGATAAGAAAGTACACAGCAGAAAATCAACTAGCCAGACAGACAGCATTAAAAAGAAAGAAAAGCTAAATATAACAATACCAACACAAACAGAAAATGTTAAGGCATGCATCTACAGAATAGAAAACCAAGCCAACGGTACTGCGTGGACAGAAACGTGTCTATTTACAAACACAATTTTAACGCGTAATTCCTTATATTAGATGTTTGCTCTCTATTTATTTATTTGAAAATCTCCATAGCTAGGACTAGGCTGTCAATGGAACGGAGATTCGATCCGACTCCGACGGATTTAATCTGATGGATTAGAATATGGATCTGAATCCGATCCGTTTACAGGCCTAGCTAGGACCACATTTTAGTTAATTAATTCAGTTATAAAATAACTGATAATATACTTCCTAAGTTAACTTGTATATATCTATATAATACAGTAAACTATATACATATACTACTATCTTAATATTCAAACCAAACATTCCTTACCTACAATAGCCAGCTTTACAAATTTCAAGGTCATTTGCGCTTAATATGCCCAATGGTTGTATTTTAACAATTAGTTAATTAATAACCGTAAGTAAGTAATTAATTTTATAAATAAATCAATTATCAACTAAATAAATAAAAATAAATCTGTAAATAAATTACAAAGACATTGATATATTATAGAAAAAATGCTAATTTGATCAGTTATTTATAAACATTGATGTTAGAAAAAGCAAAAAATGGACCCCACAATTATGTGACATGCATTCTATTCTAACGAGTCAAGAAAATGTAGTTAGTGCGCACCAAATCTTAGGAAAGTTCAAAATTGATTTACCAACAAAAGCAGAAGCTTTATGAAAATTACAAATGACGGCGGCGGAGGTCGGAGGCGGTGGCTGATCAGTGGCAATGGGTGGTGTGTATATATATACATGTACTATATGTATATATAGGTGTACTCAGGATTGGAAACCCAAATTAAAATACATGCACAAGAATTTGAGAAGAAGATGCACCAAAACATTATTTAAATAACTAAACACCCCCATAGTCTTACTTCAGTTACAAGATTTGACTAGGCATAAGAGCCATATAATTATTTCCACACTCCTCACTAGACTACCAGCACAAACACACACAATAAACCATGAATTGAAGAATTATATTAGTGAGGAGGAGCATGATGAGTAGCACCCACAGTAGAGGGAAAACTGGATGGTGTAGCAGGTGGTTGATTCTGAGTGTTCACAGCCGGAGCTCCCATTGGAATCTGTGACTTGGAACTCCTCTTTCTCGTGCTTGTTGACGGAACCGCAGCATCAATACCCATTGGATTCTTTTTCACCTTACTTCCTGTTGCTGCTTTGTCTTCGAATCCGTAACAACCATTAGATGCACCCGTTGTCACCGGTGGAGTCTTTGCCACCTTAGTACCCGGTTTATTACTTACCGGCCAGTTTTCTCCTTCTAACCATGCACCCACTATTGGGTCATTGTTGGAATATAGTGAGCATGCTGATACCGTATTTTGTTTGCGATAGGCGAAGTGATAATAGATTTTTCAACTTGACGGAACTTGGTGAACTATCTATGAAGCGTGTAGAGACGGAAGTGTGGAACGGCCATTTTTCTCCTTATGTGTATTTGTTGTTGAAATTAACACTCACTCTTCCTGTGACAACCGCAAGTGTGGAACGACCATTTTCAGCAATGAAACATGTCACAAGTAGCCTGCATAATAGTATGGAAGATAGATGCTCAATAATAGTTAAATGTTTTCATAGAGAGATGTAGCCTCAAATATTAGTAATGATGCAATTATTTATCGTTTCCTGAATGAATATGAAAATTCGTAGAGGAAAATTATAATTTTTAATTTATTTTAATAACAAAATTATATGCAATTATCCCCTTTTAAAATTTTCTAGAATAGCCACTAATACCAACTTAATTTGTATGTAATAGTTGTTTGTGCAGCTACTAGCTTAAGCAATGGAAAGAACATAAATACAAACAAACATATTGTTGGGTTGTTTCCCACATCGGTTGTGGAAGGGGCTGGGTGCTTGAATATAAGTGTGAGGGAAGTCCTCAATCTTTAAGCTAGCTTT
>JAUEJK010097168.1:0-11637 GCA_032274865.1 Eryngium alpinum | reverse complement strand
ATAGGTGTTTGATTTTACACTGACAAGATAAAAGCAGCAGTAAATAAGAGCAAAAATAAAAATGACACAAAAGATTGGTGACGCGGAAAACCCCTCGAATGATGTTAAAAACTGCGGGTGGGAGTGACACAACCAAGTATAGCACTAGAATCCCAACTATAGCACTAGAATCGACGAAATGTAGTACAAGTATAAGGTTACAAGTACACAAAGTATGTGTAAAGCTGTTGTTGTATGCTTTTTCCTACTGATTGTCAGCTATATATAGTGTCTAGGATCAATACACCATATTTTTCTATAGTGGTCTCGTAAATTTAGGCCCAAGAATACACCACTTACATGTTGCACAACTCCCTTGCTCTTATCTTTAGCTACATGTCCACAAAATAAGGTGGCAGTTATGACTGAGTCAATCTTTGGCTTGTATCCCCGCTCCTGTCAGTACAAAATGCTTCAGCGTCAAACATTCCCCTATTTGCCCGGGTCAACATTGGACTTGGTTTCTTGTCCAATCAGAGCACTCTTTTACCTGTCAATGCTAATTCGTGTATATTCATACGACATCGTTCCTGTGTCAATATAAATATTGTTGTCAATACAATATCGTTGTCAGTGTTAATCACATCTTGAATGTTAATGTAACACTTGTAAATTTTTACCACCAACAATTGCCTCTAATCTTATTGGATAAGTACTTACCCAATAAGATTTAAGTGTAATCTAGTTGTTCACCTCTACCTAGATCATATAGCTTTAATTCAAATTTTGAATTCTAAACAAACATAGTTCTTCCCCCTTATCTCTCCCCAATTACTATGGCTTTAAATACCCGCATTCTCTCACTCTGTGTTAACCACTTCATCTCCCTCTATCGTTGCAATCTCTCCCCAGTCTCTCTCTTGCCTTCACCTGAAATCACCATGGCAAAGAAGAATGGAAAAAATTCTGGCACGACGGCGGCCAAAACTAAATGGGTTCCGTTGAATGCCCTAGAAGTTAAGGTTTGGGAGCAAAGTCAGTTCGGGTCGGACAAAATGGAAGAGGTGAAGAAGTTGTTTCAGGTCACCCTCCCAATCTTATTACTCCTGGTGCCAACGAATGTCCAGATTGGAGCGTCCTGGTTGGGTATGTCTTTTTTCATCTCCTTTTGACATTTGGATGAAATAATCCTCCCTAAGGCTGGTTGAAGAGTTTCTGACGACGGTGAACGGTTCTCCGACGAAATTCTTGCTAGCAATGTGGAGGACTCTTAGCTGTTTGGACGGTATTAATGAGAAGCATAAGCTTATCATTGATGTCAGTGTTGTGTGCTATGCTGATATGTTGAAAAAGGCGTTTTAGGGAAGGTATATTTTTACTTTGTAGAAGCGCTAAGAGCATTTGGCTTTGAATTTGGAGACCGTCCATGATTGAGGGTGAATGGAGCTTTACTTCTATGCCGAGAAGTCCTCCATTGGTGACGGATCAACTTACTTGAGGGAGACATGGAATACTGTGGGCATGATTTTATTTCCCCCCTTTGTTGTTTTATTTTATTGCATTATTCATTGCCTTTGCTTGCTGGTAACCTGTGTGATGTAGACAATTCCATTTTGTAATATTTTGGGAATGTCAATAATGTTGTTGGTTAAATTGGTGTTGAGGGATTTCCCCAAATTGTTGATCTTTGTCATGTTGTAAATTTTATGGTAATGTTGAATTGTGTTGTCATAGCGTTGGATTTGTGGAGCAATTATGTTGTTGCGTTATATATTTATCATTTGTTGATGTTGGGGAATTCTGCCATGATGTCGCACTTTATTCCCCATGTTGTTGTGATGTATTTGTGTTATCAAAATGTTGGGCAGTAGCATCTGCCATTTTGTAATTTAATTATGTCATCGTCATGTCAATGTCATGACTGTCACCATTTTGCATATAGTTTTCTTACTTTTTTCATATTTGTTATAACATTGGCTGCAGAGTTGACAATAGAGGAGGCCCAAAATGATAAAAAGACCAAGCCCATTTTCGATTCAATAAAGGAGTTGGGTCCTTAGTTTAGGATCTAGCCTAATTATCTTGGTTGTTATGTCAAGAATGCAAGCAGAATCGATGTCAATGAGTTCATGAAGAAGTTTAGCAAGTGAGCTAAGAGAGAGCCGAGCGAGTCCCTTCAAACTTGGAGTATGACAACCAGAGGCCAAGCAAGTCGGGACGATAATTCTGGCGACCTAAAGAATGATGTTGGTACCTCCATTGTGGAAATGATTATTGATGTCGTGTCTTAGTCTACTACCACTCTCTTTAGAGAGAAGGATCAGTCTTACGTCAGTTTAAAGAGAGAGTTTCCAAGTAGTTATTGTCATGTTAGTTTATTTGTTTTATGCAATGTTGTTCATGTGTTTACTGTCATGTTGTTTCTTGCAGAATACAAGCCCCCACAAATTAAGCCATTGAGTGTGTCAATGAAAGACTTGTTTGCGAGGGAAGATGAGAAGTCAAGCGGAACTCATACCTCCAAATCTCACACCGGTCCTACTCCCAACAGCAGCCCGAAATCCAATAGAATGAAGATCGATCTGGACTTTCCCAGAGCTCCAAGAAGAAATGAGAGGACCATGTCTTCTCCTAAGTATTCCATCAATCCTTGTCTCTCTTCTTTTATGGATGCTTTAGGTGACTTTATGCTACCCGATGCTACGGCTGCTTGCAGTGAGAAGGATGTCAAACAGGCAACGGAGAGCGCATCTGGTTTTGCGTTCATGAAACTGCTGTCAAGTTATCTGTTGATTGTAGCTGTCATATTTAAAAATGTCATTGATTGTACCATTTGTTGCTTATGTGTAGGCTTTTCAAGCGTCCATGTTTGCTCATGAGGTTACAAAGGACCTTCGGGAAAAGAAAATCAGTCTCATTGACGGGAACTCCGGGCTTCAGGAGAATCTCAACAAGATGGAAAAGAAGTTCCACGATCAGTACTCGTTAACTGACAAACTCCAAGGATAGATGGAGCATTTTGGAAAGATAATGGAGCAGAGCAACACCAAACTGGTTGCTGACATGGAGGCACAAGGCATTTGCAATATTAAAATGGTCATGATAGAAATGATGATGGAGTTCAGAAAGGGTGAGTGGCGTCAATGAGATCTGGAACGGTCCATTGAGAACTTTAACTTGGAATATCTTGGCAGTGCTATTATTTAGGATGGTGGAGAAGCTGTTGACAACACTTCCAAACTCCATCCTGAAGTGGCCCAAAGTATTAAAGTTGTTGAAGAAGACGTGGCTGAATAAGGAGATGCCAATGGTGTGAACGCCGCCAGAGCTGGGGAAACTGATGAGCTGGAGAATCTTTGAACCGTCTTCTTAACTGCCCTTTTGCTTAGTAGTCTTTGAACTTTGTCAGCTTTATCGACTTTAATTTGTTGAATATTTTTTAAGTTTGTTGGTATTTATAGCGCTCTTGTTTCACCATTATGGTGGGGAACTATTAATACTTTTGTTTTGCCCCTTGCGGCAAAAGTACGTTGATATTTCGTTGGGAATATTGATGTTTATTGAAAAATGTGTTAAGTATTTTTATGTTGATATGTGTAGTTATATCGTCGTTATGTTGAGTTGCGTATTTGTTTTGTGTTTCTGGCCAGCGTGTAGTTCGTAGTATATATTTATGTTTTCGTCGAGCATAATGTTTGTGCTTTAGAGTATATGTATTTTTATCGAAGGGACTTTTGTTGTCAGTACTTAGAACGTAGTTCAATTTTGTCATTGGTGTAAACTTATGCTTGTGTGGTGTTAATGTTGGTAGAGCTGTACTTGTAAGTGTTGATAGAATTTGAAACTTATAATGTTAGTGCGTGCACATCGTTGTTGTAGGTGTAGTGCCCCTTGACATGGTCAAGTAAGTTGTAATAGATTGTATAAGTAGTTGTTGTACCCAAGATGACACTAATTATGTAAATTATTTAACATTGTCAGTTTGACAGTAAAGAGAAATTAGATGTCGGATGTTGGATACGAATGTCATGTCTTATAAATAATGAACCAAGTGTTACAAAGTAGTCATGTCATATGTAAGTAATGCCCATCTGTATAGCAGATGTACTGATATGAAGAATTATTTGAAAATGAAAGATGTAGAGTAAGATAACTGGCTAGATGTAGTACTACTTAAAATGGATGGCATTCCAACTTCTGGGGACATGTTTTCCTTCCAATATCATGAGTCTGTATGCCCCTTATCCAACTATGCTGTCAATTAGATAAGGCCATTCCCACGTTGCAGTGAACTTGCCTGCGTTGATGTCACTAGTGTTTTGGAATAATTTTTGTAGGAGAAGATCGCCAACTTGACAAGTTTTAGCCTGACATGTTTGTTGAAGCACCTAGCCATACCTTGTTGATACGTGGCCATTCTTATTTTAGATATGTCATGTAGCTCGTCAATGGTGTCTAAGCACAAGCCATTTCTGTTTGATTCCTGTCAGGTGTAAGTATACCATAACGAGCTGTCGGTACTTTAACTTCTGTTGGCAAGACATCTTCAGAGCTATAGACCCAAGAGAAGGGAGTTTGGCCTGTAGCTTTCTTTGGTGTAGTCCTGTCAGTCCATAGAACCCATGGCAATTCCTCAGCCCAATGGCCCTTGTAGGCGTCAAGCTTTTTCTTAAGTGTGTTAGATGAGAATTTTATTGCTTGACTCTGCTTGACTGTTGGCTTGTGGATAACATGGAGTTGACTTGATTAATGTAATGTTCCATTCCTTGCAGAAATCCTCCGTCCTTTTGCAAATGAATTGTGAGCCATTGTCACATATAATTTCGGAGGGGACATTAAACACGCAAATGATGTTATGTTTGAGGAATAAGATGACTTCTTTATCTCTGACATGTAGGAATGATTCTGCCTTAACCCATTTAGAGAAGTAGTCCGTCAATGCTAGAAAGAAAACCTTCTGTCCAGGAGCAGGAGGCATTTTTCCCATGATGTCCATGCTCCATCTCATGAATGGTCAAGATGGAATGGATGGGTGTAAATACTCTGACGATTGGGGAGAAATTGGTGCATGTCGTTGACAGGCATCACACCTCTTGACATAGTCAGGTGCATCATATCTTAGTGTTGGCCTCCAAGACTTGTTTTGCTGCGTTTGTTTCCAAACACCTATGGAGAGGACCTCCTGTGGAACATTTGAAAAGAACCCCGTCAATAACAATAAATCTGGAGGCTTTTATCCTGAGACTCCTTGCCTTGAAGTTGTCAGTAGGAGGGATGCCATCAGTATGATAGTCAATGAACTGTTTAGTCCACCCTGCCTGTTGAATTAGCATTTTGCCAATGTCGTCATCTTGTAATATCGACACCACTTCAGGGATGATGTCCCTTTCAGTGTCTGGTTTTAAGATGTGAATTATTGTCATTTTGAGACATCAATATTGCGTAGGACTTCCCCTAGGCTAGCCAAGGTGTCATCTCGGGAATTTTGATCCCGTGGAACCTATTTTATGTCAAAAGTCTCAAAGCAAACTTGTAAGTTTTTCACAATGTCAAGATAAGCCATAATTTTTACGTCTGTAGAAATGTATGAACCGTTGACATGATTGACAATTAAAAGAGAATCACAATTTACTTGTAAGTGTTTAATTTTTAAATCTCTAGCAACTGTCAAGCTAATTGATAAGGCTTCGTATTCAGCATCGTTATTGGTTGCCCAATCTATTTGTTGTGAATTGAGGGCTACGAATAATGAGGCCGAATACAAAGCCTTAGTAATTGGTTTGACAATTGCTAGAGATTTAAAAATTAAACACTTGCAAGTATATTACCATTCTCTTTTAATTGTCAATCATGTCAACGGTTCGTACATTGCTAAAAACGTAAAAATGATGGCTCATCTTGACAGTGTGAAAAACTTATAATGATTTGAGACTTTTGACATAAAACAGGTTCCAAGGGATCAAAATTCCCAAGCTGACGCCTTGGCTGGCCTAGGGGCAGTCCTACGCAATATTGACGTCTAAAAAATTCAAATAATTCACATCTTAAAACCAGCCACTGAAAGGGACATCATCCCTGTAGTAGTGTCGACATAACAAGACGACGACATTGGCAACACGTCAATTCAACATACATGATGGAGTAAACTGTTCATTAACTATCTTACTGATGACATCCAGCCTATTGACAACTTGGAGGCATGGAGTCTCTGGATAAAAGCCTCCAGATTAATTGTTATTGACGGGGTTCTTTTCAAATGTTCCGCAGGAGGTCCTCTCCTTAGGTGTTTGGAAACAAATGCAGCAAACAAGTCTTGGAGGACATACTTGCAGGTGATTTTGGCAACCATTCTGGTGCTAGGAGCTTGGCAAAAAAAGTCCTAAGGACAGGATAGTACTGGCCTGTTAAGATAGGATGCAACTGACTATGTCAAGTGGTGTGATGCTTATCAATGATATGCACCAATTTCTCACCAATCGTCAGAGTATTTGCACCCGTCCATTCCATCTTGGCCATTCATGAGATGGGGCATGGACATCATGGGACAAATGACTCCTGCACCTGGACAGAAGGTTCTCGTTCTAGCATTAACGAACTACTTCTCTAAATGGGTTGAGATAGAATGATTCCAACATGTCAGAGAGAATGAAGTCATCTCATTCCTCAAACGTAACATCATCTGCAAGTTTGGTGTTCCATCAGAAATTGTATCTGACAATGGCTCACAATTCATTTGCAAAAGGATGGAGGATTTCTGCAAGGAATGGAATATTAAATTAATCAAGTCAACTCCACATTATCCACAAGCCAACGGTCAAACAGAGTCAAGCAATAAAATTATCAACAATACACTTAAGAAAAAGATTGACGCCTACAAGTGCCGTTGGGCTGAGGAACTGCTATGGGTTCTATGGGCTGACAGGACTACACCAAAGACAGCTACATGTCAAACTCCCTTCTATTTGGTCTATAGCTCTGAAGCTGTCTTGCGAACAGAATTTAAGGTACTGACAGCTCGTTATGGTATACATACACCTGACAGGAATTAAACAGAAACAACTTGTGACTTAGAAACCATTGACGAGCTACATGACATGGCTAAAATAAGAATGGCCACATATCAACAAGGTGTGGCTAAGTGCTTCAACAAATATGTCGGGCCAAAAACTTTTCCTGTTGGCGAACTTGTCCTACGAAAAGTATTCCAAAATACTGCTGACATCAACGCAGGCAAGTTCACTGCAACTTGAGAAGGGCGTTATCTAATTGACAGCATAGTTAGACAAGGGGCATACAAAGTCTTGATATTAGAAGGAAAACAAGTCCCCAGAAGTTGGAATGACATCCTTTTGAAGCACTACTACATCTAGTCAGTTATCTTACTTTATATCTTTCATTCTGCAAATAATGCTTCATGTCAGTACATCTGCTATATAGATGGGAATTATTTACATATGGCATGACTACTTTGTAACACTTGGTTCGTAATTAATAAGACATGACATTCATATCCAACATCCGATATCTAATTTCTCTTCACTGGTGAACGGACAACGACAAAAACTTTACATAATTACGGTAATCTGGGCAACGACAACTGCTTATACAAGCTATAACAACTTACTTGACCATATCAAGGAGTATTACACCTAAAATAACCATGTGCGCGCACTTATATTATAAGTTACAAATTCTGCCAACACTGACAAGTAGAGCTCTGCCAACATTATCACCACACAAGCATAAGTTTACGCTAATGACAGAATTGAACTACGTTCTAAGTGCTGACAACAAAAGTCCCCTCTACAAAAGTACACCTTCTTTAAAGCACTAACACTTATGCTCGACGAAAACATAAATAGATACTACGAACTACATGTTGGCTAGCAACACAAAATAAATACGCAACTCAACATAAGGACGATATAACTACACATATCAACAGAAAAATACTTAACACATTTTTTAATTAACATCAACATTCCCAACGAAATATCAACGTACTTTTGCCACGAGGGGCAAAACAAAAGTATTATTAGTTCCCCCACCATAATGGTGAAACATGAGCGCTACAAATACCAACAAAGTTCAAAAATATTCAACAAAACAAAGTCAATAAAGCTATCAAAGTTCAAAGACTACTAAGCAAAAGTGCAATTAAGAAGACGGTTCAAAGATCCTCCAGCTCGTCAGTTTCCTCAGCTCTGGCGGCGTTGGCACCATTGGCATCTCCTTCTTCAACCACGTCTTCTTCAACTGCTTAACTACTTTGGCCCACTTCGGGAGAGAGATCGGAAGGGTTGTCAACAACTTATCCACCATCCCATGTAATAGGACAGCCAGGATACTCATAGTTAAAGTTCTCAATGGACCGTTACAGATCCCATTGACGCCACTCCCCCTTTCTGAACTCCATCATCATTTCTATCTTGCCTTTCCTCCACTATCTTTCCAAACTGCTCCATCTGTCCTTGGACTTTGTTAGTTAGCGAGCACTGATCGTGGAACTTGTTTTCCATCTTGTTGGGATTCTCCTGAAGCCTGGAGTTCCTGTCAATGAGATGGATGTTGTTTTTGCGAAGGTCCTTCTTGACCTTATGAGCAAACATGGATGCTTGAAAAGCCTACACATAAATAACAAACAGTATAATCAATGACATTTTTAAACATGACAGCTACAATGAACAGATAACTTGATGGCACTTATATGGAACGCAAAACCAGCCACGCTCTCCGTTACCTGTTTGACATCTTTCTCACTGTAGGCAGCCTTAGCCTCAGGTAGCACGAAGTCACCTAAAGCATCCATAAAAGAAGATGGATGAGCATTGATGGAATACTTAGTAGAAGACATGCTCTTCTCAATTCTTCTTCGAGCTTTGAGCAAGTCTGGATCGATCTTCACTCTCTTGGATTTCGGGCTGCTGGTGGGAGTAGGACCGATGTGAGAATTGGAGGTATGATTTCCACTTGACTTCTCATCTTTTCTCGCAAACAAGTCTTTCGTTGACACACTCAATGGCTTGATTTGTGGTGGCTTGTATTCTGCAAGAAAGAACATATCAGTAAACACATGAACAACATTGCATAAAACAAACAAACTGACATGACAACAACTACCTGAAAACTTTCTCTTTGAACTGACGTCAGACTGATCCTTCTCTCCAAAGAGAGTGTCAGTAGACTCAGACATGACATCAACAACCAATTCCACAAAGGAGGTACCAACACCCTTCTTTGGGTTGCCAGACTTGCAGGCCCCAATTGCTTGGCCTCTAGTTGTGATACTCCTAGTTTGAATGGACTCGCTCGGCTCTTTCTTAGTTGATTTGCTAAACTTCTTCATGAACTCAATGATATCGATTTTGCTTGCATTCTTGACATAACGGTTAATACAGTTAGGCCAGATCCTAAACTCGGGATCCAACTCCATTATCGAATCAACAATAGACTCGGCCTTTTTGTCATTTTGGGCCTCCTCTATTGTCAACTCTGTATCCAACATTACAAAAAATATGACAAAAGAAAGACAACTATATGAAAAATGGTGACAGTCATGAAATTGACACAATGACGACGGAAGTAAATTACAAACTGATAGATGCTACTACCCAACATTTTGACTACACATATAAATCACAACAATATGGGGAAACAAGTGCGACATTATGGCAGAATTCCCCAACATCAACAAATGACAAATATATGATGCAACAACATTGTTGCTCCACAAATCCAACGCTATGACAACACAATTCAACATTACCACGACATTTACAACATGACAAAGATCAATAATTTGGGAAAATCCATCAACACCAATTTAACCAACAATATTACTAACATTCCCAACATACTACAAAATGGAATTGTCTACATCTGATAGGTTACAAGCAGGCAAACGCAAGGAACAACACAACAAAGGGGGGAAATAAAATCATACCCTCAGTATTCCATGTCTCCCTCGAGTAAGCTGATCCGTCACCAAGAGACGACTTCTTAGCATAGAAGTAAAGCTCCCTCCACCCTCGATCATGGACGGTCTCCAAATTCAAAATCAAGTGCTCTCGGCGCTTCCTCAAAGCAAAGGTATACCTTCCATGAGACGCCTTTTTCAACGTATAAGCATAGCACACGATGCTGACATCAATGCCAGGCTTGTCCTTCTCATTGATGGCGTCCAAACACCGAAGAGTCCTCCACACTTCCCATAAGAATTGCGTCAGAGAACCGTTCACCACCGTCAAAAACTCTTCAACCACCCTTGAGAAGGGGTATTTCATCCCAATGTCAAAAGGAGCAGAAAAAAAGACATACCCAATTGGGACCCTCCCAATTTGGGATGCGTCGGCCCTAGGAGTAACAAGATTGGGAGAGGTGACCTGAATCAACTTCTTCACCTCTCCAATTTTATCCGATCCAAACAGACTTCGCTTCCAATGCTTAGCTTCTAGGGCATTCGATGGAACCCAATTAGTTTTGGCCGCCGTCGCGCTGGAATTCTTTCCATTCTTCTTTGCCATGGTGATTTCAGGCGAAGGCAAGAGAGAGAGTGGGGAGATATTGCAACGATAGAGGGAGATGAAGTGGTTAACATAGAGAGAGAATGAGGGTATTTAAAACCCTAGTAATTGGGGAGAGATAATGGGGAAGAATTGTGTTTGTTTAGAGTTCAAATTTGAATTAAAGCTATATGATATAGGGAGATGTGAACAACTAGATTACACTTAAATGTTATTAGGTAAATACTTATCCAATAAGATTAGGGCAATTGTTGGTGGTAAAAATTTGCATGTGTTATATTAACACTAACGATTTGATTAACACTGAATGCGATATTGTATTGACAACAATATTTACACTGACACATGAACGACGATCTATTGATATACATGAGTTAACAGTGACAGGTAAAATAGTGATCTGATTGGACAAGAAACCAAGTCTAATGTTGACCCGGTCAAATAGGGGACTGTTTGGCGCTGAACCAATTTGTACTAACAGGAGCGGGGATACAAGCCAAAGATTGACTCAGTCATAACTGCCACCTTATTTGGCGGACATGTAGCTAAAGATAAGTTCAAGGGAGTTGTGCAACGTGCAAGTGGTGTATTCTTAGGCCTAAATTCACGGGGCCACTATAGAAAAATATGGGAAATGCTCCACTAACGTTCAAAACAATTGTATACATAATGTATTGATCCTAGACACTATATATAGAAGACGGTCAGTAGAAAAAACATACAACAACAGCTCTACACATACTTTGCATACTTGTAACTTTACACTTGTACTACATTTTGACGATTCTAGTGCTATAGTTGTTTGGGTGACTCCCACCCATGGTTTTTAAGCTCAGTCCGGGGGTTTTCCACGTCACCAGTCTTTTGCGTCATTTTTATTTTTGCTCCTAATTACTGCTTCTTTTATCTTGTCAATATAAAATCAAACACCTATATTTTACAAAATTACATTTGAATAGGTTTAGTTATTGCCCATAGGTTTTTACCAAAAAAACAGTTATAAGTTTCCAACACAAATTCAATATATATTATTCTCATCACAATCTTTAAAGCCTTCCCTATCAAAATCAGAAGATACAAATCACAAAGCTAGGTGGATTTTCTTATTTGTATAATATATTTATTTATTTATTTA
>JAUEJK010097060.1:0-11638 GCA_032274865.1 Eryngium alpinum | reverse complement strand
ACAATCAAGAACAAAGATAAAATGCAATGATACACAGAAGGTTATCAACAATATTTGTAAGAATATTATTGAAAAAAATTCTTTCTCAAGGTAACAAAGTAACCTCACTAAATTAATGGTGCTTCGAAGTTCTACACTCATAGATACAAGATTTCTCCCAATCTAAGAATGTAAAATATAACTTACAAATGAAAACATGAAAAAGTACTAATATAACTTCTATTCTAAAATTGAAAAAACAACAAAGTGAACTTTTGACTATCCATTTCCAAATTAAGAAACTATCACTGACAGTGGAACACATAATCAGCTTCCACATCTGCCTTTCTAAACTTGGTGATCTTGAAATTAAATTTCTTTCTTCTTTTTCCTCCGGTCTTTGGAACTCAGCAGTTGCAATAATTTGTTTTGTCTCTAATTTAACTCTGCAGTCAACCGTTACTTTCATCTGCAAGCTTTTAGCAGAAAGCAAGTCTTGGAAGTATATGGCAGTGCTTCGATTATAGAATCTGGATTATATCTTCCGTCAACTCCTTCCTTGATTCACTTGTGATAGCTATTCATATATCTTACTTTTGTATGGACTAATTATCTCCTACTAATACAAAAGTAAAACGATCCACTGCCTATACAACTTTATTACTATCGGTGGATCACTTATAAAATTTATCTTATCCACTTCCATTACATTTATTCTATAATATGACAAATGATAAAATATCAACTATTTATTTCCTATATCTATGAACTATACAAATGTGAAACTATAATCAACTCCGTCCTTGATTCAGTTCTGATAGCTATTCATATATCTTACTTTTGTATGGACTAATTATCTCCTACTAGTACAAAAGTAAAACGATCCACTACCTATACAACTTTATTACTATCGGTGGATCACTTATAAAATTTATCTTATCCACTTCCATTACATTTATTCTATAATATGACAAATGATAAAATATCAACTATTTATTTCTTGTATCTATGAACTATACAAATGTGAAACTATAATGGCAGTGTATAAACTACAACATACATCATGATTTAGGCATCATTATCATTTATTTTTCTAACACCTAACAAGTCTCCGTTCTCAAGTACTTCAATCACCACAACAAGCCTAATTTTTTGACATTCGTCAAGTTTTACACTAAATATGGTTCCTCCTCTTTCACTACAGTTATTTATTCATAACCAATTGCAGTGTATTTATCATAGTTAGGACCAAAAAGACTAGCTTCAAGCTTGTTACAATTTAGACTGAAGAAGACCAAGCTAACTCTGAATTAATGAAAAGCCGCTGAAATCAAGATGAAGTGAGAGTTTCTAATTTTCAATGCTTTAATATGGGGTGTGTTGAATGGACAAAGAGATTAAATAACACATGAGATATAAAATAATAAATATAATTGAAAAGCTTAAACTAGTTTAAAAAAAATAACATTTTGATTTGGTAGCAAGCATAACATATCTATAGGCTTTTAGAAGACGAATTAAAGAATTCATAAAAGAAAGAAGTGAGACAAATCTAAAACAGAACAAGTAAAACTTGAAGGTGGACAATAACTAAATGAATATTTATTTCGCTGATACATGTAATATATTAGCCTGAGTCAAGTCGAGTATGATAAAAAGAGAAGAAAATTCCATCTACGAACCCTTGATAAGTATTCTAAAGACTCAAAGAAAGATCTTTAGATGGACTGGCTATGAATGTCATTATTAAGGAAGACCTGAATCCTTTGCAGAGAGAGAGAAAAAAAAAGAAGCAAACTTTGATAAAAATTGATTCACAATCCATAAAGAAAGGCGTTTCATCTGTAGCGTCAAATGAGTCATAAGGAGTAAATGTACTACAGAAACTGATCTCACAAGCTTAGAGCTTTAAATGAGTTATACTTTTAATCTTTTGCACAATTTTATCTTTTTTCAGTGTAGGTACAACTTATTTCATTTTATAATTTTTTTTATTTTATATTGTTGATCTTTAACTCTTTACAAAGGTAATAGTAATTCTTTTATATATTTAGTTTAAACATCAATATTGGTGCTTAAAAATTTGCTTTATATAATAAATATTTAGGAGGAAATTGTTAGATATATTCACCAATTAAGGATGTATAAATTATTTCTCGTTTATAGCTTGTAAATACAAATATTTAGTATACATTACAAAATAACAATATATTACGGTACGAATTCATTTGTACAATTTATACATAATAAATCAATGGCAAAACAATATCAGTAAATAAATAAAAAAATATTGCATTATTTAAGATGAGCCATATATATGATTTGGAAACTGCACTTTTACTAAGTATTTTATATGTTATAAGCCAATATTTTTCTTTTTTTAATTAAGTAGTTAATTTTAAAATAATTAAAAAGATTATGGTAAAAGTCTAACTTGCAGTTTCAATACTATTGCAATGTCTGAAACTAAAGTTTAAACTATAACATATCGTAAGAAAATTGACTAAAATAGTGATAAGGAGAATAACAGCCAATTCTTATTAACTTCAAATAAAATTACAAATAAGAAGTACAATTCTGAAGACTAAAAATATGAGAATAAACAAAATCGACAAAATCACCTAATGCAAATTATTTTTAATTTGAGACTACAAAGAGTCAATAAAAATAAATGTTTTCCAGCTATATTAGTTTAGGAAAAATATATAGTAAGTATAATTTTTAATTATTATTATTACATATAAAATTTTCCTATAAATTATTTTAAGAGATATTAAAAATTGAGTCAAACTATTGAAACTCTAATATCAGAGAGCATAACTTTTGAAAAATGAATAAATTTTTACTACCTCTAATATAAAATCATAATATTAATATTTAATTATATTTTTTTTCATATATACTTGATTATTTAGATCTTATCCATATGCCTATACTTGAATAGATTTACACATTCACATACGATTAACAAAAAATAATCCGAATCTTGATTAATAAAATTTATATAAATTAAATTTAAACACACAAATATTAAAATATATCAAATTCATTTTTCACCCAAAACAAGACTGCAGAATGCCAGAATTGCAAGTGGAAAGCTGGAGTCGATCCCACAATACAAAGCCAGAGGTGTTTGGTCAAAGAAATGGACGTGTGATAGGGATGGTCTACGCAAGATCATGTACACACGCCAACATCTTATTAACCGCCTACCCTTCTTCTTCTACTTTCATCACCTTCCTCATTGTTTACATAAATTGTCGTGCACGGCGACATCCTGTGTGGTGCTGGCCTCACTCCACCTTGTTCATCTACGGCACCCGACCGTCAATTTTGTGGCCCCGTTGACTTGCTAATATTGCAATTATAAAATCTTGATTTTATTCTTTATATATTATATTATATATATAAATAATAAACTTATTAATTACCAATTTAATTTAAAGCAAATGACGTATTTTTAATATATTTTGGATTATAGGAAACGGTCAAATGTCGACCTCGGACAGTTCAAGCTATAAAATTTAGATTATTAATTTTTTTTATATCATATTAAATTAGTAATCTTTTTATAAATTTGAAATTTTGAGAGGGATGGTTTAACATGCAAATAATACTACATGGTGATGGTGAAGTATATTAATACTGCGAGTGATTATATTTGATTATATATAATTTATAAATGTTAAAATAAAAATATATATTTAAAAATTATTTTTTATTTTTTAATTATAGATTAATTTAGTTATAAAAACAGAGAAAATTAATTTAATAACATAATTTTTTATGTGTAGTTATATTTATTAATAAGTGATGTATATTTTATATTTTTCGCTTTTAAATTGACTCACCGTGAAAAAATAATTTTTACATTATTTTATTTTATGCATCATAAATTTCTTACTATACTAAATATATTTATTTAAATTTAAATTTAATTATAAATTATAAATTAATAATCTTTAATTAATAATTTTATTAAAATTAAAATTAAAATTTATAATATATAATTTAATATAAATATTAATTCCTCTGATTTATTTTAAATGATATAAACCCTTTTCCACACATCATTTAAGAAGTTATAACACATGAATCTTGAATAATGCCCAAAAGATAAAAAAATCCTCTAAAAAGAATGAGAGCAAATTGTAATGATGATCGTTATAACTTTATCTATTCGAAGATCAGTGAATGTTTCTTTCATTCGTAACAGTAATCTGAAGTTTTAAATCAAGACTATTATACAATATAATCTTCATAAATTAATAATATTAAAATTATTAATTTAGAGCTTATTAATTCATCAAGATAGAAAATATATTATATTTAATATAGTTAAAATTAAAAAATATACTAAATATTATTAGAGATTATTAATAAATTAAATATTAATTTATAAAAATTTAACTATTACAATGATAATGAGACTGTTGAATGATAGTGTTGAGTGTTATCAAAGGATTGGACGAGGTTCTAATACACTCGTCCCACAACTTTAAAAAAAATATTATAAAGAGATTTTAATACTACTGTAATATATTATTGGATTATCTTAATTTTAAAAACTAACTTGAATAAAAATTTTACACACTTGTAAAATAATACACAATCCTTTTCAATATTAATATGGAATAATTCCAACATATAAATAATAAAACAAAAGAACTTTTTATTGATCTATAATCAAATACAAAGTCGATGTGCGTTAGATTAAATAAGAGAACTTCAAGAGAGACTTAAAGCCACTAAAAATTAACTTAAGAGTGTCATTTAAATTGAATCCAGTAAAAATATAATTTAATTAAAATTCAAAATTTTCATTAATAAGTCAAACTTAAAATTTAATCATATTTAAATGTTTGATTAGTAAATCAAATCAATTTAATATGTTACGAACAAAATATCAAACTTAAAATAAAGCGTACTTGATAGAAGAATATCGGAAGATAATCTTCTCAACCTCCGCGATTAACTGCCGAAAAATCTGTAAAAATCGGTTGGGGTGGTCCTACCGGGAAACTCGGGTGCAAGAACAAGTAACTGAATAATCCGTGCATTCTCTGAATTGGAGCTAAAATTGCGTATATGATTATGGGAATTTGTCGCCTTTATATAGGCATAGATTAGAGTTTTAGATCCATAATAGGAATCATAATCGTATTTAGATGGTAATTATTTCTACCTTATTTCTTCTTTCTTACCACAAAAAAATTAGGGTTTTCTTAGGAATCATTACCCGATTTACTTACAAGATTCACTTCCTTATTTGGAATAGATTCGTTCTAGGGTTTCTGCAACTCCTTAATTGAGCCCTGCCGCCTTGGGCCTTTGCCGTATCGGGGTAGTTCTATTCCGGTTTGGATATATTTATTCCTGTTCAGATCCGGATCGTGCCTACTTGGGCCTTAGTGTTTCAGACCCTATTTTTTGGCTACTACATGTGCCCCATATTTTTGGGGTAATTTAGTCCACAGAAATATGACTTATTTCTTACCAAAAATCGGGGCTTATGAAGATTTTTGTCTGTATACCCCTCTCCTTGGCGTTGGGACTCTAAGGGAGCTTCCTTGTAGCCACATTTGGCGTTTTAAGAAAGAAATACCAACACCTCATTGGCACCAACGCCGAGGAGTATGCTCACAAAGCCTGTTTGGCGGTTTTTGATTTACACCATGGTGTTCCCTAGGCGTCCCTCTCCTCAAAGCAACTTTGACGTTTCTCACAACAAACATCTCATCCCCCTAGGCGTGGGACGCCAAGTGAGGCTTATGACAAGCAATCTTGACGTTCTACCAACTTAACAAGGTGTACTCCTAGCCGTGGGACGCCTAGGAGACCCATATCTTAGTGTCTTGGCGTTTTGCAAGGGCTTCCATTCTCTCTTCTTGGCGTGGAACACCAAAGAGGTGTGCTCGTGATCACTTTTTGACATTTTTGATATCCCATGGAGTCCCTCCTTGGCCAAGGGAGTTACTATCTATCTCATTTTGCAGCTTAAAAGCGCCAACGTGTATCTCCTTAGACGTGAAATGCCTAGAGATTTCTTTCCACCCAAGTTTGGCGCTTTTTTCTATACTAGGACATCCCTCTTGAGTACGCCAAGGAATATTACCTCCAGATTACTAAAGCATTTCTGTCATTTCTGAATTCCTTCTCGTTAGCGTGGGTTACCTAAGAGCCGCACTTTTGGTGCTGAATCGTAGCTTTATTTTTTCATACATATGTCCTTTGTCGAAGGCGTTTGACGCCAGAAAGTATATTTAGGGTTTATACTCGTACGGAACGGTTACCATTTTGAGTAGTTGAAGCGGCACGACTTCCCACGTCCCTTCAACTTCATTCTCTATATAAATCCTCCTTGAGATAGGATCTATTCTCATCCTCAAGTTCTCAACCTTCTCTTTCTTCCTCTTTATTCCTTCAATCTTCATTTCTTCGATGGCTTCCACACATTCGTCTTCCTCAACTCTCGTGCCTCTGAAGGACTTGCTAAACGAACGTCATTTCGACTTCCCCAGTATGGTCCATCTGGATGCCCATTATTATTCTAACTCTTTGTCCTTAGAAAAAATCAAATACCTCGCTCTAGCTTTAGACATCAACGGAGAACACGAAGCAGTCATGCCAACTGCCTCATATCGCCCCTGTTCCTGGAATGGCCATTCATACCTTCTTAGGCCGATGCAAAATTAAGCAGATCGAGCCCTCTATAAAATTCTTTAGGAAGATCTTCAAATTCAAGAATTGTCCCACCCCACATGAAGGATGGGTCGCCATTCAGCACAGGGGTAAGACAAACCCCATATTCTTTACTTCATCATTGTCCGATTTTATCAAGGATTGGAAAAGCGAATATTTCTTCGTTCGATGGAAGACGGGGAATTGGAAAACCCTATTTCGGACTGAATTCAGGACAACCCATGAAATTGTTGTTAAACATCTTCAGCTTTCCGAAGAGAGAGAGCGGTCCAAGTGCTCCAAGAAAATGGCGACTCCATTCATTACATGTCTGTTATGTGGGAGGAAACCCTTCAAACTTTACGTCTTAGTCAATTATCACCTACTGGTATTATTCCTAATCCCATCCATATTCTCGGAATTATCATCAATTGTCTCCGCATAACCTTTGATCCCATTTGCAGCAACGATTCACCCAAAGCTTTACTCCAGAAACAAAAGGATCGTGCATATAATCCTCGTCAGCAGGAATCCAAAATGGCTCTCAGGCAGAAAACAAGCTCGTTCTTTAGTGATATATGTCCATCAACCGATGATCCTTCAATCATCGCTACTGTTGAACATCCTTCTACTTTAAAGAGATCTATTTTTCAGAGTGGATGGAGCATTCAAATCAAAGATTCTATCGTCAGAAATCCCGTTTTAGTGGAAGAATGGTCTGCCAACTCTATCACCCCGATGGACAGACATGCTCTTGAGGACCTGCCCTCGGATGTCCTTAGATCAGCGGTTTCTAAAGCCCTTGGACATGTATGTCGCTTATTACTCGAATTACTTTTATAACAATATAGTTTTGATCCCTCTTATGACACCTTTGTTTCACTGGCCAATTGCTATCTTCAAGCTGGCTTTGACTAGATAGACAGGCTTCATGCTGCCTCCATGGAACGCCATCAATGTGAGTTGGATTTGATGCTGCTAAGGACGGGTTATCCACTTTATATTACCAATGATCCGCTCTTCATGATGATGAACTTCTTCTTCGCCTCAAGCAGAAGAATAAGGAGGCTCTAATTATTAACGAATTTCTGCAGTCCGACGTGTACAAGGAAAGGAAGAGGCTAACGGCTGAAAAGAGATATCCCTTAGAGCATAAGAACTACTGGGACTCCGTCGCGAGACTCTTCAGGATCAGCTTCCTTCTGTGGATCTCAGTTGTTTGGGTAGCTCTAAAGTCGATTCTTTCTCTCCTCTTCCAAGGATAATGTGAATGAGAGTTATTAGCGTACTGTTATTCTTTGTAACCCACAACTCTATTTATTGAACAATTTTCTACATGAAACTCCTTTACTTTATAGAATAAATCTCCTAATTAAAATACATACTCATCCCACTAGTGTTTCTTGGAACAAACAATTTCATAAATATAATGTAAACAATCTTAAACCATAAAACTATTTAGGTTATCGTGCATCCTTGACTTTGAGGGTGATGAGCTCCTTTTCCACTTAGCCATTCATAATCTCCAAAAACATTAAGGAACTGACGTTTCATCTATTTATAACAACAAATACTTCCCTGGGGTAAATTCTTGTACCATTCATAGGCTACTCCCTTCAATGTTAAAATGAGTATTTTGCATTTCAGGTCTTCTTCCATAGGCCATGACATCAGAATTTGGGACATCTCTTGTAAGTGAAATAGATGATCTTTCATCCCATCATACTGGGACAACTTAGGCATCCTAAAATTTTTGGGGCGTTTCACACCAACGATCCTTTTTACGAAATGTCCATCTAAAACTGTACGAGCTCTTACGTTCCTTTCTGCATCCTTGATAGTCATGCGCTTACCGGCCTCTTTTATGGTTTTTTCCTCCATGGTCCTCTTCTTTCGATGTCCTCGAACTTCTCCTATCCCCTTTTCCGCGGGGAACTTTATCTTGGGATAATAGGTGGATGGCACTGCCTTGAATTCAAATATTGCCGGTCTTCCTAATAGGGCATCATAATGTGTAAATGATTTCACTACCAAGAACAATAGCACATGAGCTACTAGCTGAGGAGGCGTTGCTATAGTTACTGATAATGATATACTTCATTCTACGCGAGTTTCTGTGTTATTGAACCCGTAGAAGGATCCTTCATGAACATCCAAGTGCTGATCCAAATATCTTAGTTGTTTGAAGGCTCTATACGAGAGTATGTTGTTAGAGGACCTATCGTCAACCATTATATTAGCTAGAGATGTCCGACAATCCGTATTCCTATTATCAAAGGTTCCAACTGGAGGGATTAAGCCTCATTCTCATCTTGATCAATGAATGTGACATGCTTCTGAGCATGGTGCTCTTGATTCATAACTCCTTTGGAACCTTCCCTCAAATATAGGATATGCCCCCTGTCTCCAGGTTACGGGTGTTCTTCCATAGGCGATCAAGCCTATCTCTTGATTATGCGGGATTTTGAATCCCCTTCATCTCGTCCTCATGACTGGTTGATGGATCAGGTTTATGTGGTACCTATCCTCCTCTTATTATCATAAGGGATCGTCTCTTGTCTCTCGGAGCAAGTGCCCCAGTCGAACTTCTTTTTTTAATAAACTCTTTCTCAACAAATCTACTAAGATGTCCCCTTCATATGAGGGATTCAATTTCTTGCTTTAGACGCTGACAATCCTCCATGTTATGCCCATAGCCGCGGTGGAATCGACAGTATAAGTTCATGCTCTTATTAGTAAGATCCATCTTGTTCTCCAGCGGCCAATTAACGTAGGGTTCATTCTCAATCTTCTTGAGTATCTGGCTTTGGGTGGTATTTAAAGGGAAGTAAGTCATGCTTCTCTTATTTGATCTTTGGTAAGGTACCTCCGCTTTAAATCTTTTCCTTTCTTTCTCGTTGATCTTAATTTCCTTTTACTTCTCACAATCGCCTAGGTTAATCATCTTCGAGATCTCTTTTGCCAAGATATATTTATCAACTAAGTCTCGTAACTCTTGTATGTCGGACGGTTTCTCTTCGATCAATGACTTTTAGAAGGCCTTAGTAGTCATCTCTTGCGGTCGGCCACCACATCCACGGGTTGATCTAGTTCGACCACTTTTGCTTTCTGGATGGTGTGTCGATCTGCATACTCTAGTAGAGTTTCTCATGGTTTCTGTGTTGTGTATATGGAAGACTCTGAACCCCTGCATAAGCCTTAGTACCGCTGAACCAATTAATGAATTTCTGAACGAGGTCAGAGTATATCAAACGTGGAGGTAATCCTACATACCATAGCCGTACATCTCATTCGAGTGTAGCACGGAAAGCCCGACACTCGAAGGCATCCTTTGATGGTTGTAATAATAACGCATCATTGAACGATCGGATGTGTGTGTTGGGATCTCCCTTCCTACTGTACTTCTGTATCGCATGGATCTTAGCCCAAGGTGATATCTTAGCTTTCATAATTTTCTCAATAAATGGAGGATTGGGATGAGTGTACATGACTGAATTGGGCTCCTCAATTTCATTCCCTTTTGAGACATCTGTGTTTTTTGATTTATCCTCAAAGATAGGTTTGTCATTGTTCTTCTCTCGAATTTTCCGTTCACCTTACATAACTTTGACAACCATGGCTTTCAACTTCGCTTCTAACAGTTTTTCTGTCGGGATTCCTTCGGCCAGAGTATTAGCCTTTTTTCCCCCACAAAGCAGCGTCTGCCCCAAGTTTCTTTCCATCCTCTACTTGCTCATTATCTAGGGCTTCTAGGTCAGCGAATAGCTATAAACTTTTCTTATCTCGTTCTTTCTTCCTCTTCTCCAGATTGTCAGGAATTGGGTTGTTTGTCCAGGTAGGGTTCTTTTGTGTGTCATCACTGTTGGTTCGGGTGATCCGAGTGCTAGAAGGTGTGTGCTGGGGTGGATTGGAGAATGGAGGTAGAACACCCATAATTATGGGGTTAGGGGTGACGATGTCGTCGTTATTACCAGCCATGGATTTGTGACTTTTCTGTTTCGATTTCCCACAGACGGTGCCAAATGTTACGGATCAAAATATCGAACTTAAAATAAAGCGTGCCTGATAGAAGAATATTGAAAGATGATCTCCTCGAACTCCACGATCAACTGCCGGAAAACCTTTAAAAATCGATGGGGGTGATCCAACCGGAGGGACTTGGGTGCAAGAATAAGTAACTGAATAATCTGTATATTTTCTAAATTGGAGCTAAAATTACGTACCTGATTATGAGAATTTAACCCCTTTATATAGGCGTAGATTAGGGTTTTAGATCCCTAACAGGAATCAGCATCGTATTTAGATGATAATTATTTCTACCTTATTTCTTCTTTCTACCACTCAAGATTAGAGTTTTTTTTAGGAATTATTACCTGATTTACCTAAAAGATTCACTTCATTATTTGGAATTACCTAGATTCGTTCTAGAATTTCTGCACCTCCTTAATTGAGTCATGCAGCCTTGGGCCTTTGCCTGCCGTATTGAGCTAGTTCTATTCCGATTTGGATATATTTATTCCAATTCAGATCCTGATCGTGCTTATTTGAACCTTAGTGTTTCGGATCCTATTTTTGGACTATTATATGATATATTTAACGAGTTTAATTTTTATAATCAACCTTAATATTTATATTTAAGTAGTGAAAAATTGAACTCGAATCATACACTGAGTCACGGATTCATCGATAATAATGAAATTTGAATTATATATACTGTATATAGATTGTCTAGAGTTCATTGTTAAAGTATTATTTAACTCGATTTTAACGACGGAACACAAACGCACCGCGCTATGTTACCCATCGTTTAACGGTATAAGCGCAATAAAGTTGAAAGTTGAAACAGTGAATTTATTCGGCAGATGAACTAGTCACATTTGCATTACTACTGGTAATTAATACTATCATTCATCTTTTTTAAGTGCTAATAATTTATATTCTTTTTCCTACCATTACAAGTACAACTTACAAGACACCA